>PVLC010009451.1:0-54015 GCA_004027655.1 Graphiurus murinus
AGGTTGTTGGTTGCTAGTGGAAGGTGGATTGCTGGAGAGAGGGGTTATTGGGAGTCTGTTGGAAAGGCACTATTTGGAGAGACGGCTTCTGTGCTGTGATTGTTACTGCTTGGGTAGTGCCCTCGATCCCAGAGAGAGAGGTATAATAAAGAGAGGTTTGAATCAGCAACATTCAGGCAGCGTCTTTATTGGGGCCTCATGGTTGAGGGTTCAGCCTGGGGTTCCCGATAGGGCTTAACCGGGCTATTTGCGGGGGCTTCCCGGAGCGCAGACCTACGCCAATGCGTTACTTACCCGGGCGACAAACGGCCCCTTTGCAAATGCTTACGGTTTGTGTTCACCCTGCAAGGCTGTCCGCCTACCCCCTTCCCGGTCTCTAGTGATTCCTCCTCTTCTATTTTAAGTCATTTTTTTGTTGTTTCTGCATATGAGAGAAAACATGCAATATTTGTCTTTGTGTGTCTGATTTATTTCGCTCAACACGATGCTGAGCCCAGTCTGTGCCTCCAGTCCCTCCACTTGCCTACAAATGACGGGATTCTATCCTTCATGGCTGAATAAGTTCCGTGTTTCCTTCCTTCATTCGTCTGTGGACAGGCACCGAGGCTGTTCCAAGTATGGTCCTTGTGTGCGGCTCCACACTCGACACGGACGTGGGGGTGTCTCTTTGTGTACTCACTTCATTTCCTTTGGATACAGACCCAGGAGTGGCAGAGTTGGATTATATAGGTCCTCAGGTCCTCATTTGATTTTTTGAGGAACCTCCATACTATTTTCCATAGAGCCTGTACTAATTTACCTTGCCACCAACAGCGTATAAGGTTCCTTCTTCCATATCCTCACCAGCATTTATTTACGTATTTATTTATTTATTTGGGGATACTAGGGATTAAACCCAGGGGCATTCTACCTCCCAGCTACACCCCCAGCACTATTTTATTTTTATTTTGAAACAAGGTCTCACTAGGTTGATGAGAGTCTCACTGTCCTGGAACCTGCGATCCTCCTGTCTCAGCCTCCCAACTACTGGGATTGCAAGCATGAGCCACCACGCCTGGCTTATTAATTTTTTATTTTTTTTATTTTTTTTATTTTTTTGCGGTACTGGGGATTGAACTCAGGGGCTGTCTACCTCCGAGCTACACCCCCAGCCCTATTTTTTTTTTTTTTAATTTTTAATTTTTAATTTTTTTTAAAAAATTTTTTAGCATGGAATTTTATATATTTCTTGGGTACAACAGGGTTAATTACACATTTTTGTTGGGTACAAACTAGTACAGGTAAAGACATCCATGCACATATTTCTCATTAACCCTTCCCCAATTCCCACCCACCCTCAGGTAGTCATTCTACCTGGAGTAAGATAAAATCTCAATGTAGTTTTGGTTTGTATTTCACTGATGGTGACAGATGTGGAACTTTTTTTTTTAATAGTGTCTACTCGGGTCATTTGCCCACTTTTTTTTTTTTTTTTTGGTGCTACTGGGGATTGACCCCAGGAACATTCTACCTCTGAACTACCCCACCCCAGCCCTATTTTATTTTGAAACAGGGTCTCACTAAGTTGCAGAGGGCATCACTAAGTTGTGGATGCTGACCTCAAACCTGTGATCCTCCTGTCTCAGCCTCCCAAGTACTGGAATTACAGGTGTACTCCACCACACTTGGCTTACTTGCCCACATTTATTTATTTATTTATTTATTTATTTATTTATTTATTTATTTATTTTTGTGGTACTGGGGATTGAACTCAGGGGCATTCTACCTCCTAACTGTACCCCCAGCCCTATTTTTTATTCTTTATTTTGAAACAGGGTCTCACTAAGTTGTGGAGGGCCTCACTAGGTAGCTGAGGCTGGTCAGGAACCCATATCCTCTGGTCTCAGCCTCCCAAATGCTGGGATTACAAGTGTGAGCCACCACGCCTAGCTACTTGCCCACTTTTAAATGAGATTACTTGGGTATTTTTTGGTGTTTTTGTTAGTATTTTGAGGTCTTCACATATTCTGGATGTTAATCCTCTGTCAGATGCTTGGCTGGCACATACTTTCCTCCCTTTCTGTAGGCAATCTCTTTCCTCTGTTAATTGTTTTCTTAGCCATGCAGAAGCTTTTTAATTTGATGTGTTCCCGTTTGTCAACTCTTGCTTTTGCTTCCTGAGCGATGGAAGAACTACCCAGGAAGTTGTTGCCTGTATCTTGTTGTTGCCTATATCTTGAAACATTTTTCCTTGTGTGTGTGTGTGCGCGCGCTTTTTTTCCTAGTAGTTTCAGAGCTTCGGGTCTTACATGAAGGTCTGAGATCCATTTTGAGTGGATTTTTGTATAATGCGAGAGATGGGGTTTAGTGTCAATCTTCTACAAGTGGATATCCAGTTTCCCCAGCACAATGTGTTGAAGAGGCTGCCCTTTTTCATTGTATGTTTCCCTAAGTAGCTGAGGCTGGCCGCGAACCCGGATCCTCTAGTCTCAGCCTCCCAAGTACAGGGATTACAAGCGTGCACCACCATGCCCAGCTCATGTTTTTGGCATCTTTGTCAAGAGTCAGCTGGCCGAAGATGTAGGGATTTATGGCTGGGCCCTCTATTCTGTTCCATCAGTTATATATCTATTTTAGGCCAATACCATGATGTTTTTGTTTTTATTACTCTAGAATGTTTTGTTTATTTTGTTTTGTTACTGGGTATTGAACCTAGGGGTGTTCTACCTCTGAGCTACACCCACCGGCCTTTTTATTTTTTATTTTGAAACAGGGTCTCCTTAAGTTGCTAAAGATTTTGCTAAGTTGCTGCATCTGGCCTCAAACTTGGGATCCTCCTGTCTCAGCCTCCCAAGAACTGGGATTATAGGTGGGTGCCACCATGCCCAGCTAAGGTTTCTAGTACTATTTTAGTAAGAAGGGTGAGAGTGGACATCCTTGTCTCATTCCTGATTTTAGAGGAAATATTTTCAGTTTTTCCCCATTCAACATGATGTTGGCTATTGGTTTATCATATGTGACACTTATTATGTTGAGATATGATCCTTCTATACCTAATTTATTCAGACCTTTAGTCATGAAGAGATGTTGAATTTAATCAAAGGCTTTTCTGCATCTATTTAGATGATCATGTGGTTTTTATCCTTGAGTCCATGCATGTGCTGTATTGTATTTATTGATTTGCATTTGTTGAACCATGCTTGCATTCCTGAAATGAAATAAACTTGATCATGGTGTATGATTTTTTTTTTTTTTTTTTTTTGTGGTACTGGGGATTGAACTCAGGGGCATTCTACCTCCGAGCTACATCCCAAGCCCTATTTTTTATTCTTTATTTTGAAACCAAGTCTCACTAAGTTGCGGAGTGCCTCACTACGTAGCTGAGGCTGGCCGCGAACCCGGATCCTCCGGTCTCAGCCTCCCAAATGCTGGGATTACAAGCGTGCGCCACCACACCCGGCTGGTGTATGATTTTTTTAAATGTTCTGTTGAATTTGATTTGCAAGTATTTTATCAAGGATTTCTGCATCTATGTTCATCAGTTCTATTGTTCTATAGTTCTTTCTATCTTTCTCTTTCTATTGGTACTGGGATTGTACTCAGGGGCTTTCTACCTCTGAGGTACACCCTCATCCCTATTTTATTTTTTATTTTGAAACAGAGTCTTACCAAGTTGCTGAGGGCCTCACTAAGTTGCTGACGCCTTGAACCTTCAATCTTCCTGTCTCAGCCTCCCAAGTACTGGGATTACAGGTATGTGCCACCACGCCTGGCTTAGTTCTCTTATTTTTGTTGTATCCATATCCATACTGCCTTTGTAGAATGAGATTGGAAGCATTCCTTCCCTTTCTATTTTATAAAATAGTTTACGGAGCATTGGTGTTCTTTTAGAAGTCTGGTAAAAGCTGGACATGGTGGTATACAACTATAATCCCGGTGGTTAGGGGGCTGAGACAGGAGGATCAAAGGTTTGAGACAAGCCTTGGTAATTTAGGCCCTCAGCTATTTAGGGAGAACCTGTTTCAAAATAAAATAGGAGCCAGGCGTGGTGGTGCACATTTGTAATCCCAGTACTTGGGAGACTGAGACCGGAGGATCACAGGTTCTTGGCCAGGCTCAGCTATTTAGTGAGGCCCTCCTCAACTTAGTGAGACCCTGTTTCAAAATAAAGAATAAAAAATAGAACTGGGAGTGTACCTTGGAGGTAGAATGCCCCTGGGTTCAATCCCCAGTATCGCAAAAAAAAAAAAAAAATTATATATATATATATATATATATATATATATATATATATATACATATATATATATATATATATATATATATATATGGCTGAGGGTGTAGTGCAGAAATAGAAGCCCCTGGGTTCAATCCTCAGTACCAAAAAAAAAAAAAGGAAAAAAAAAAAAGTCTAGTAAAATTTAGCCAGGTGGCTGCTGTGGTGCACATCTGTAATCAATCCCAGTACTTGGAAGGCTGAGACAGGAGGATTGCAAGTTGAAGGTCAGCCTCAGCAACTTAATGAGACCCTGTTTCAAAATAAAAAGGGCTGGGGGTGTAGCTCAGTCAGTGGAGCAGCCCGAGGTTCAATCCCCAGTATCCCTCCACCCCCCAAAAGGGAAGCTCATCACAGCACAGCTTCCCAGCACAGAGAACTGTCCGCGGATTTGTGTCAGTCACTCCTCCCAACCAAACCGAGCTGGCCACCCGCTCAGTCCGGGCCGAGAAGAGGCCACTGGGTCTCAGAGACAGAGAAGGCACAGGGGCTTCTGAGGGCCCCGCAGTTTGCTCAGACAACAGAATCCTTCTCAAGATGGCTCCCAACGCCTGCGCCGTGCCAACTTGCTGCGAAACTCAGAGTCTTCTCCAGCAGCTGCCTGCTCTGCAGAGCCACGTCTCGTGGGTCTCGACACGGTGTTGGACTCGGGGTTGTGGGAACCCCTGGGACTCTCCTTTCCCTAACCCTCCACCCAGGGGTCTCCCCCAACCCCGCTGGGCCCCCCAGAGCTCCGTGCTGGGCGCTCTGTTTTTTTTCTGCTCACGGACTCTCTACAGTTGCACTCAGGGCTGGTTTCCCTACGTCAAGGGGCTGCCGTCCACCTGCTGTTTTAGTTCTACCTTAGGGAGCAGTGGGTTCATGCCCGGTGCCTCTGAACTGCCATCTTGTAGCCTGGCAAGGCTACTTTTCTTATTAGCATAGAGTAAATCTTTTACAACAGTCAGTCTAGCGGTGCCTGAACACTAGCTTCTAAATTAACCATGTTTAAAATAGCATAGTTCAAAAACACACAACAATAAATCAGGAGACCATTGTAAATCAAGGTCTCGCATCACCAAGCTTTATGCCTCCTTTGTGAAATGTGTGATTGATCTCTCTGCTGCCAGGAAAGTGATCCTTCCTGTTGGAGAGATTGAGTGCGGGTCTGAAAGTGCCTTCACCTCGGGAGCGACGGCTCGAGCTAGTTTGGGTCTGGCTGGCTGCTGCTGGTCGGAGGACCACGGGAACCTGTACAGCATTCTGTTCTTCGGGGCGCCATTTTTATTCATAGCCAGAGCAAAGCTGCACCAAGACGCATGTGCTTGTTCTGCCTTCTTCCTGGTGAGTTGGAAATAGCTGGATTTGCCATGATAAGCGCATTTCTCTGATGGCAAATGCTCACCACCAAGAGGTAGCGATCAGGTCTGTGGCATTGAGTTTAACCCTGGAAACTCAAGAGTAAATGTCTCTAGCGTTTACCTACCTAGGGTTGGTGTGGACCAGTAGAGACTCCCTGGAAAGCAGGGCAAGTCTATACATGATTCCTAAATGAATCGTCCCCCCAGACAAATCCATTCAACTGGAGTGAACTGTCTATTTGATACTGGAATTATGGAAATGCTTTTCTGTGGAACTGGTGAACGCTCCCGGTGCAGTCGGCCAGGAGTACTGTGGCCCTCGTCACTGTGTTTATTGATCCACGCCCGGCATATGAATCCTAGTCGGGAACACTCTTCGAGTGAGATTTTACGACCTCCGTATAGATCCAAAGCTTTTAATGCACTTTTTGCCTTTATCTTAATGTCACCAAGAAAATCAGTGGCTGAGAATGGCTTTCTGACATCAAATTGCATGTTTAATTATGTTAAGATGGCTCTTTTTTTTTTTTTTTTTAACATGGCTCTTATACCTAAAGATTTCTGAATAGTTCTTAGCTCATCTGGTCACATGGCCTCTAAGATTAAATAAGCAAGATATCCTCCTCATGTTGAGAACACAAACCTGCCGCCATGGTCCCAAACTGCCTCGAGATACCACTGAACTTAGGCAGGCACGCGGCACATGGCTGAAATCCCAGTGCCTGGGGGCTGAGACAGGAGGATCACAGGTTTGAGGCTAGTGGGTAGTAACTTAGCGAGAACTTGTTTCAAAACAAAAAAATAAGAAGGGCTGGGGGTGATATCAGAACACCCTTGGGTTCAATCCCCAATTTGAAAGAGAATGAAAGAAGAAAGAAGATTAAACCTACAGCTATCAAGAAGAGAAACAGTAGCCGGGCGTGGTGGCGCATGCTTGTAATCCCAGCATTCGGGAGGCTGAGACGGGAGGATCCGGGTTCGCGGCCAGCCTCAGCTACCTAGTGAGGCACTCCGCAACTTAGTGAGACCCGGTTTCAAAATAAAGAATAAAAAATAGGGCTGGGGGTAGAGCTCAGAGGTAGAATGCCTCTGAGTTCAATCCCCAGTACCGAAAAAAAAAAAAAAAAAAGAAGAGAAACAGTAAAATATCAACTATGCCAACATTAAAATGCTTGTTATTGTCAGACCAGCTCCAGCATCTAGATTAATAATACAGGCCTGCTTCTCTCTCTGCAGGGAATTGGTTCCAGGACCCCCCAAGGGACCAAAGTTTATGGGTGTTCAAGTCCCTATCTAAATGATGTAGTATTTGCACACAAGCTATATATACTTTAATTCACCTCTAGATTACTCATCATACCTAATATAATGTAAGTTCTGTATAACTAGTTGTGATACTTTATCAAGAATAATAAAAAGAAAATATATGCACATGCTTAATACACATACAATTTGCTTCCAATCCTTCCTCCTTTCCTCCCTCCTGTCCTTCCTTCCTTCCTTCTTTCTTTTTGGTACTGGGGGTTGAACCCAGGGGTGTTCTGCCTCCGAGCTACACCCCGGCCCTATTATCTATTTTGTGGTACTAGGGATCGAACCCAGAGGCATTCTGCCTCTGAGCTATACCCCCAGCGGTATATTATTTTGTATTTTGAAACAGGGTCTCATTAAGTTGCTGAGGGCCTTACTGAGTTGCTGAAGCTGTCCTTGAACCTGCGATCTTCCTGTCTCAGCCTCCCAAGTCCTGGGATTACAGGCGTGCGCCACCACACCTGGCCACAATTTGGATTCAGCTCTTTTGTTTTGCGTGCCACAGCCCTGTTCCCGCGTGACTCCATCGGCTTTATTTTCACCGTTCCTAATGGCGGGCACCAGGTCCTCCGTGCTGGGGTCGGCAGCTGGACCCTGCACGGCTCCCAGGGCTCCGGGGCGGCTGGTCGACCCCAGTGGCCTCCCGCTCCCCGGGCCCTTGCTGCCGCCTGGCGGAGCTTTGCCTGGCTCCGGATGCTCCGCTCTTCCCTGAGATGCTTGCTTTTCTGTCCACTCAGCCCCATCGCAGGTCATTGGTGGCGATTGTCGTTCACGTCCCCTGGAGGACTTGGGTCACTGTCACTTCCAGTCCCCGGCCCTGACACGGCGCCTGGCAACAGATAAGCAACTTCCAGGATTATAGGCGCTGTGCATGCCGTGTGCGGAGCTGATTCCCTTCTGGGAGGGAAGCCGGGATCCGGCAGAAGCCTCGGGGGACACAGAAGCCCAGGCGGGCCATGCCAGCGTCCCCAGAAGAGTGACAGCCTGCTTCTCTTCCTCAGGACTTCCTGCGCATGGTACCTGGTCACCAAATGTTCCTGGAGAAGACGGAACTAGTGCTAGGAAGCACAGATCCACCGGCCAGGGGCCAGCGGTGTGAGGAGAGGATTGGGAAGGGAGAATTTTCAGGAAGGTGAAATTAATCTATACCATGACTGCAGTGAGGTCACACAAGGGGATTCATCTATCAAAACATAATGGGTTCCAGGCCTGGTGGCGCACGGCTGTAACTCCAGTACTTGGGAGGCTGAGACAGGAGAGCCCAGGTTCGAAGTCAGTCTCAGCAACTTAGTAAGGCCTTCTGCAACTTAGTGAGACCCTGTTTCAAAATAAAAAATAAAATCAGGGTGGGGGTATAGCCCAGAGGTAGAATGCCCCTGGGTTTCACCCCCAGTACCACACACACACACACATACACACACACACATACACACACACACATACATACACACACATACATACACACACACACAGTATGGATTTCCTTTTCTGGAACAATCTATAGATGGAGCAGGTCAGCATGGTGGCACACACCAATAATCCCCAGCAACTCAGGAGGCTGAGGCAGGAGGATCACGACTCTCAGGCCAGCCCCAGCAATTCAGTGAGACCCTGTCTCAAATGAAATAAAATAAAATAAAATGGGGCTGGGGATGTGGCTTAGTGGTAGAGCACTCTGCGTTCAATCTCCAGTACCACCAATAAACAAACCAATAAAAATGGAGTAGTTAGAGCCGTGTCCCCTTCCTGGGGACGCATGAAGTGTGCACTGGCAGGCTCCAGGCACACAAAGCAACATAATGGGTGCCCCAAATTGGTGAATTTTATTGTGTGCAAACTATATCTCAAAAAGCATTTTTGTTGTTGTTGTTTGTTTGTTTTCAGTACTGGGGATTGAACCCAGGGGCATTCTACCTCCAAGCTACACCCCTAGCCCTATTTTTATTCTTTATTTTGAAACAGGGTCTCATTAAGTTGCAGAGGGCCTCACTAAATAGCTGAGGCTGGCCGCAAACCCAGATCAGATTCACAGCCAGCCTCAGTAACTTAGTGAAAATTTGATTCAAATTTAAAAATAAAATAAGAGCCGGGCTTGGTGGCATGTTTGTAATCTCATTCCTTGGGAGGCTGAGATAGGAGGATCAAAAGTTTGTGGACAATCTCAGCTATTTAGTGAGGCCCTCTGCAACTTAGTGAGACCTTGTTTCAAAATAAAAAATAAAAAATAGGGCTGGGGGTGTAGCTCAGAGATAGAATGCCCCTGAGTTCAATCCCCAGTACAGGAAAAAAAAAAAATGACTGTAGTCCCTAAACCAATCCACAAATTCAATGTAATTTCTATCAAAATACTAATGCCAGCCAGGCATGGTGGTGTATGCTTGTAATCCCAGTACTTGGGAGGCTGAGACAGGAGGATCACAGGTTCACAGCCAGCCTCAGCTACTTAGTGAGGCCCTCCGCAACTTAGTGAGACCCTGTTTCAAAATAAAGGATGAGAATGTGAGGGTGATCTGGCTGCGACATCTGTCACCCCATTGATCGCCAAGGTTGATTCGGCTGATCTGGCTGGCTAGGCGGGTGTCCCCTTCCTCCCTCACCGCTCCATGTGTATCCCTCCCAAAGCTGTGTGCTCGGTCGAAGAGGACGACCTTCCCCAAATAGAGGAGGACCCGTCTTCGGTCAAGGGTATACAAGTAGCTGCGCTCCCCTGCTAGAACCTCCAAACAAGCTCTCAAAATAAAGGATGAAAAATAGGGCTGGGGGTGTAGCTTGGAGGTAGAATGCCCCTGGGTTCAATTCCCAGTACCACAAAAACAAAATGAGAAAAAACAAACAAACAAACAAACAAAAGAATTCTATTCTTCACAGAGCTAAAAAAAAAAAAAGGTCCTAAAATTCATATGGAAGAACAAAAGACTCCTATATAAAGCAATCTGTGCAGTAAGAACCATGCGAGAGGCATCAGGCAGGATACTTGATTTTGAATTCTACTACAGAGCTATAGTAACAAAAACAGCATGGTATTGGCACAAAAACAGACACAGATAAATGGAATAGAACAGAAGATATAGAGACAGAGCCTCACACTTAGAGCCTGTTGACTTTTTAATACACTTTTTTTTTTTTTTTTAGGTACTGGGAATTGAACCCAGGGGCATTCTACCTCTGAGCTACACCCCCAGCCCAATTTTTTTTATTCTTTATTTTGAAACAGGTTCTCACTAAGTTGTGGAGGGCCTCACTAGGTAGCTGAGGCTGGCTGAGAACCCGGATCCTCCATTCTCAGCCTCCCAAATGCTGGGATTACAAGCGTGCGCCACCATGCCCGGCTTAGTCCACTTTTATTGATGCCTTGTGATCACACAGCGTAATGCAGCTCGCAGTGATGGAGACACACACGCAGCAGCACTCGGCGAGCCTCTCCCCAGGTCCCACCCCCTCTCTCCCCTCTTCGTACATGAAACTGAGATCGGCGTTGATAATTTCATATGTGTACATGGCATCAATGGAAGGTTTCCTTCATCGTCTCCGTCCTCCCCTAGACCCCCTCCTTCACTCCACTGGAGCCCCTTTCTTTGTCTAGAGTCCTTCTCATGTCCCAGTTTCTGCCTTGCTTCCACATATCAGAGAAAACATGACCCTTCACCTTGCTGTGATTGGTGAATCTCACTTAACAAAATGGTCTCCAGTTCCATCCATTTTCCTGCAAACGACATGTCTTTGTTATTTGTTTATTTATTTTGTAGGACTGGGGATAGAACCCAGGGGCATTCTATCTCTGAGCTACACCCCTAGCCTGATTTTATTTTGAACAGGATCTCACTAGGTTGCAGAGGGCCTCACTAAGTTCCTGAGGCTGATGAAGAACCTCTGATCCTCCAGTCTCAGCCTCCCAAGTACTGGGATTACAAGTGTTAGCCACCCTGCCTGGCTGATTTTGTTCTTCATTAGCCAGTTGGTTCTTGACAAAGGTGCCAAAAATATACACTGAAGAGAAGACAAACTTCAACAAAGTGTGCTAGGAAACAGAAGAATAAAAGTACATGCCTATCTCTCACCCTGCCCAAAAGTCGAGATGGGTCAAAGACCAGAAACTTTGCAATTACCAGAAGAAAACATAGGACCAACTCTCCAACATATAGGTACTGTAGAGACTTCCTCAATAAGACCCTCAAAGCTCAGGAAATAAAACTAAGAACTAATAAATAGTATGACACCAAATTACAGAGCTCCTGTGCAGCAAAGGAAGTAAGAGCCTGAAGAGAGAGCCTACAGAATGGGAAAAAAATTTTTGTCAGATACTCCTCAGAGAGGGGACTAATATCTAGAATATAGGAAGAACTCAAAAAATTTAACATTAAAAAATAGACAGCTGGGCATGGTGGCTCACGCTTGTATCCCAGTACTCGGGAGGCTGAGACAGGAGGATCACATGGTCAAATGCAGTAACTTAGCCAAGGCCTCCACAACTTAGTGAGAACCTGTATCAAACTAAAAAATAGGGGCGGGGTAGAACACTCCTGGGTTCAATTCCTAGTACCACAAAAATAAATAACCCAATTAAAAATGGACAGTTGAACTGAATAGACACTTCTCAAAGAAGAAAAACAAAGGGTCAACAAATATATGAAAAACTGTTCAACATCATTAGCAATTAAGGAAATTCAAAAAAAAACTACACTGAGAGTCCACCTAACAGGTTAGAATGATAACCATCACTACAAACAATAATAAAAGCTGGCAAGGATGTGGAGAAGCAGGAACTCTTATAAACTGTTGGTGGGACCTGTTAATTAGTATAACCACAATCAGTGTGGAAAGTTCTTCAAAAGACAAGGATGGAACCAGCACATGACACAGCTACACAACTCCTTGGTATCTTTCCAAAAGAATTAGAGTCAGAATACTACAGTGACACCCATGTGTATAGCAGCACGATTCACACTAGCCAAATTATCAAACCAACCTAGGTGTCGGTCAACAGATAAGTGGACAGAGAAACTGGTATACAAACACAATGGAGTTTTATTTGCCAGAAGAACAACAAAACTACGTCATTTGCAGGAATATGGGTGGAAGTGGAGAGCATCATGCTCTGTGAGATGCACCAGCGCAGAGTCTCGGGCCATGGCTTTCTCTCATATGTGGGAGCGAGAGAGAAAATCGGAGACATAATGGACTTGTGGTAAATGAGAGAGAGACCAGCAGGACAGTGGAAGGGAGTGGGGGAGGGAGACGGGGAGGGGAGACTGAGGCTAGAGGAAGGAAACAGTTCAAATCCTGCTCTGCCCACATGTGAAGGCATCACTGGCCATCTCGCTAACATGCATGGGGAGGGAGGCGAAGGAAATACACCTGAACCTCACTCGATGTAGAATTGCAATGTAGCACCAATAAAAGTTTAAAAATAATTAAATAAGAGAGATGTGATAAGGACCCTGCGGGGTGATCAGGATGAGTGCTCCCTTCCTCAGCCCCATAGATGCTAATAACGCGTCCTATGGTGTCTTGGGAACCGGGCGGCTGAGCCGGGTGAGGCGGTGAGGCGGTGCACACCTGGAACACCAGCCCCAGGCAAATCTCTCTGTCCTGATACCTCAGCTTCGCCTGTTCTAGGATTTCATATGAAGAGAACTGTATAATTAGTAATCTTTTGTGTCTGGCTCCTGTAGCTCAGCAAATTTTAAGGGACTGGGGGTGTAGCTCAGTTTTGGAGCGTCTGTTTAGCATGTGTGAGGCCTTGGGTTCAATTCCCAGCACTGGGGGGGGGGACTGTTCATGTTGCTGCATATATCATTAATTCGTTCCTTTGTAGGAATATATCACACTTTTACTCTAATTGATGAATATTTTGGTCATTTCCGGTTTTGAGCTAGTGTAAATGTATTGAGCATTCCAACGCAGGCCGTTGTGTGGACATAGGTTTTCATTTTCCTTGGGTACCTGGGAGGAGGATTGCTGGGTCTTATGGTAAGAACTTGCGTGAGTGACACGAAACTGCCAAAAACTGCCAAAGCATTTATTCTTTTTTTTTTTTTTTTTTTTTTTTGTAGTAGTAGTAGTACAGGGGATTGAACCCAGGGGCTCCCTCTGTCTCCCCTTGACAAGCCTAGGGAGGCTCAGAGCCTCCGGGTTTGCTCAGCCTCTGCCCTGGCCCCTCTCACACCTTTCCTCTTGCACAGAGAAGTAATTCAACAAATAAATGTTAAATGGAGTCGGGCGTGGTGACGCACACTTGTAATCCCAGCATTTGGGAGGCTGAGACCAGAGGATCCGGGTTCGCGGCCAGCCTCAGCTACCTAGTGAGGCACTCCACAACTTAGTGAGACCCAGTTTCAAAATGAAGAATAAAAAATAGGGCTGGGGGTGTAGCTCGGAGGTAGAATGCCCCTGACTGAGTTCAATCCCCAGTACCGCAAAAAAAAAAAAAAAAAAAAAAAAAAGAAATGCTAAATGGAAGAGTTTCCCAGGGGGGAAAAATAGCATCTGGAATATTCCAAACGACTTAAACTCTCCTGGAAAAGTAAAAGAGATAACTGTGGAAGTTTACTGTTAATACTGAATTTAGACCACATGACATTTGTGAGATGTATATAAATTGGGGAGTCATTATAATTCTATTGTAATTTATTACTTCACCAAAATAAACCAGAGAGATGAATAAACATTGCCGCTCCTGCCCTCCAATAGACTCAGATGACCCAAGTAGAAATAAAATATTGGATGAGGACGAGACGCCAAGATTAAACCAGATTAGTGACAGAATCTCAGTGGACTGTTTCGATATAATTAACGTGATGATTTAATGTGTTTTTAGCTCAGAATCGTTGTAAGAGGTTTTTTTGTAATAACGCAGAAATGAATACACACTCCTCCGAGCTGCAGAGGAATAAAAGGTTGTAATATTTTTGAGTTCTCTTGGCAGAGCAATCCATTCTCATCAATCTCCCGCTCTGCAGGGGGACAGAAGGGTGTTTTTCTTCCAATCATTCACCGCCATTATTTAATGGAGGGGAGCAGCCACAGTCTTCATTAATATATTAACCTATGGCTCAAAAAGGCCTTGCAGTAAACCAACTGACAACTCCGTGTGACAGGTTTATGTCACAGGGCGTGGGGACATTAGCCATCTGAAGCTCTGGCCTCCGGGAGAAGCCCGGTGTTCACACCCAGCTGAAGCCGGCCTAGCCACCGGAGGAGGCGACCCAGCACCCCAGCTCACCGGATGACTGCGGCGTGGTCCCAGAGCAGCTGCTAAAGACGGACTGAGAGTGGTGGTGCCCGCCTGTGATCCCAGCTCCTCAGGAGGCAGAGGCCGGAGAAGCGCAAGTTCGAGGCCAGCCTGTGCCACTTAGCAAGACTTGGTCTTGAAATAAGAAGTAAATGATAGGGCCATATAGTGGAATATTTCATAGCTTCAAATATTAGTAGTTTTGAATGTCAAAATGGAACAGGTGCTAACAGATATGTTTACATAAAAAAAAAAAAAGAGAGAGAGAGAAGGGCGTAATAAGCTCTGTTTGCTCTGTGTTTGGGCACTAAGGTGTCACTAGGCTGACTCCTGGCCTGATCGCCCCAAAGCAGACCCTGCCCAACGTCTGGAAACAGAGCACAACTGCTTAATGTCTCCAGCTCTGCGTCATGCTCGGGCAGCCGGTCACTCAAGAAGCCATGAAGCCAGCCTCGGAGCACGCTCTGTGCATATATAGACGCGCACGGGACCCTTCACGAGGCTCCCAGGAGGACTGTCAAAGTTGTCACTGTTGAGCACAAAACGTAGACTTGGTAACCCTGTATTTTCCAAGTTAGTTGCAGGGTCTCCCACAGCCTGAGCCCCTGGTCCTGCAAAGATGCTTCAAACCATTATATAAAAATTCTGGATGCCATGAAACCCAGGTTTACGAGGAGATTTGGATAGGAAGAGGGTTAAATAGTTTCATCAGTTACAAAATCAAGAGTGCTGGTAAAAAGCTGCAGCTTTGAAAGGTCTTGCACCTGCTCATGGTCATCAGTAATCAGCTTCCTGGAGAACACAGGAGGGAAACTTCAGCCTGCCAGTAAATGTCAACGAGCTGCGTTATGGGGAACACAGAACACTGCCATACCTTTGCAGAAGTACCATTTACTACGTGGCAGGAGGAAATGTTTCCGTTAGATGCACCACTGCAGTGAGTGAGTGAGTGAGTGAGCGAGAGAGAGAAATATAGACGGAACACTGTAATGTGGAGGAAGCAAGACAAGGGAGGGGAGAGGGAACCAGTAAAGCTGCAAACACTCTCAGTGAACAAAATCAACATCTCTAATGGAATAAAGAACAACGTGGGGGCGGGGTGTAGCTCGGGGGCAGAGCCCTTGCCTGGCACGTGCAAAGCCCTGGTTTCAATACCCAGCACTGCAGAAAATAAAACCATGTCTATCATGAAAATTCCTTTGAGTCCTAAGAACTCGCAAATAGAGCTGATGCGGTGGCACACGCTTGTAATCCCAGAACTTAGGAGGCTGAGTCAGGATGATTTGGGGTTCAAGGCCAGCCTCAGCAACTTAGTGAGACCTTGTTTCCAAATAAAACATAAAAGACGGCTGGGGGTGTAGCTCAGAGATAGAGTGTCTCTGGGTTCAATCCACAGCATCAAAAAATGACAATAATTTATAAATGGGCATGAATTCTAATTTTTGATGACATCTGCTATTTTCCAAATTTTTAAAATCATCTTAGCTATTCTACCTGTACATTTTTAAGTTTTATTTTTTAAATGCCATTCGGTAAAAATGAAAATTTTTAATAACATTTCTATGAAATTTAGCATGTGCACAGACTTGTAGGATCACCACTGCTCTCAGGACAGAGCCCCTGCACCCCGAAAGCTCCGCCCACTGTCCTCCTGTCCCCACTCCTGCCCTCCATCCCCGGCTCTTGGAAATGATCAGGCTTTGTTTTTCTATCAAGCATCCTCTAAAATCTGAACCCACTATCCTGGCTTCCAGGTAATCTGGTTTTTACTCCTTGACACCACCGACCCGTTCATTTTTAGCATCTGCTACACACTGCTGCTCAGCGCAGTCACCACCACATCCACGGGCTCCACACCTGGGGGGTCGCCGACTCGCCAAATCCAACAGCTGAGCCCCTGTTCCCCGAAACCAAGTTGTAGTTTTTCTCGGCCGATATCCTCTCTGCTGTGATCCAGGACGACTGACCACATGACTTAGAGGAAGAAAGGGTGATCTGCTCAGAGCTTTGGAGATCTCCGTCCAGGCAAAGCTGGGTCACATGTGCGGGGCTCGGGGCACGGCGGCGGAAAGCAGAGAGAGGGGGAGAGCGGGCAGCACTCTGCTCTCACACCACGGAGACAGTAAGGGAGCGGGCCAGCCAGCCAGCAAGGGGCACAAAGACAGAAGCCCAGTCCCTAAGGCCACGCCCCCCCTGCCCGGGTCTCTGCCGGGGAGCCCATCACAGTGGGTCTACACGCTGAGGAGATTACAGCCCCTGTGGCTTAATTATATCACCTCTGAGCATTAACACGAGCTCTACTTCTAACCTTACCAGAGCCAGGCGCCTGTCCCTGGGACTCCTCCGAAACTCCGCTCCTCCTGGGCGCTGCTCTCCTGAGCTCATCTTCCCTGCCCCGGCCACAGCCCGGTGAGCAGGCACATTCGTGGTCCCCGGCCAATCTCTCCACTCCATGTCTCTGGCTGGATATTCAAACATCTCGAGAGACCCTCAAACTTTATCCTTCTCCTTTCCAGAACGTTCTCCTTCCCCCAGACTCCGTGCTGAGCTGCACTCCCCCCCCCCCTTTGTGGTACTGGGGATTGAACCCAGGGGCATTCTAGCTCTGAGCTACACGCCCAGTCCTGTTTTTATTTTTTATTTGGAAACAAGGTCTCAATAGGTTGATGCAAATCTCACTACTTGCTGGGGCTGTCCTCCAACCAGCAATCTTTTTTTTTTTTTTTTGAGGTACTGGGGATTGAACTCAGGGGCATTCTACCTCCGAGCTACACTCAGCCCTATTTTTTATTCTTTATTTTGAAACAGGGTCTCACTAAGTTGTGGAATGCCTCACTAGGTAGCTGAGGCTGGCCTCGAACCCGGATCCTCCAGTCTCAGCCTCCCAAATGCTGGGCTTACAAGTGTGCACCACCATGCCCGGCTTCCAACCTGCAATCTTAACTGTTTCAGCCTCCCAAGTACTGGGATTACAAGTATGTGCCACCGTGCCCAGCTCCGGGCCCTTTTTTAAATGTTCTCACTAAGATGTTGAAGCTGGCCTCGAACCTCTGATCCTCCCCCCTCAGCCTCCCAGGTGCTGGTGTTACAGATGTGCCATCCCACCCGGCTCAGCCACCCTGTCTTTATTCAACGACTGTCCCCTCTGCCCCTGGTTTGAAACCAATCACTACATCTGAATTATTTTACCAATAATAATAAATTTTACCAATAATAATAAAATATTTTACCAATAGTTATTTACCAATTTCATTTCTTTATTTGGAAACAGGATCTCACTAGGTTTTTTTTTTTTTAATATATATTTTTGAACTCAGGGGCATTCTACCTCCGAGCTACACCCCCAGCCCTATTTGTTATTCTTTATTTTGAAACCGAGTCTCACTAAGTTGCGGAGTGCCTCACTAGGTAGCTGAGGCTGGCCGCGAACCCGGATCCTCCGGTCTCAGCCTCCCAAATGCTGGGATTACAAGTGTGCGCCACCATGCCCGGCTGCATGCACACACACTCTAATGTTCAAAGCCTTTCTGGGGTTAGCTTTGGTCTGTCTGCTCATCTCTCTCTCTGCTGGAACCACAGCCCAGAGCTCCCTCTGGACGTGGACCAGAGGCCAGCAGCTTGGAGCTGGCTCTGCCACTTCCTAGCGCTGCGGGCCCAAGGACGTTACGACCTTCATCGTTTGCCCTCCTCCTTGCTCATCTTGCTGGGTTATTGTGAATAGAAACGGTAGATAGCACGGACCTTGTGGGCTGCAAAATGCCACGTTAAAGCGAGGTCCAGCTCGGGGGGGGGGATAATAAATTAGGATAAATTCTTATTTTAGGGTCCATTTCCCCAAAAAGCCCTGGTAGTGCGTGTACTGCCGTCACACTACGAGACTCTGTGGGCCGGAGGAGGGAGAGGACCTCAGCCTCCGTCCTCCAGCTGAGGAGGCTGAGCTTCAGGGCTTACATTTGTCACGCTGGCTGCTGGCTGCAGGCAAGATCCAGCCCCAAGATCTGTTCCAAGTCTAGTAAGTTCATGGTTAAAGAAAAAATTTTTTTTGTGTGTGTGTGTGTGGCACCAGGGATGGAACCCAGGGGCATTCTACCTCTGAGTTACACTCCTCTCCATTTATTTATTTATTTATTTATTTATTTATTTATTTATTTATTTATTTATTTATTTATTTTTGCTGTGCTCAGAATGGAACTCAGGGGCATTCTACCTCCAAGCTATACCCCCAGCCCTATTTTTCATTCTTTATTTTTGAAACAGGGTCTCACTAAGCTGCAGAGGGCCTAAGTTGCAGAGGGCCTCACTAAGTAGCTGAGGCTGGCCTCAAACCCATATCCTCCTGTGTCAGCCTCCCAAGTACTGGGATTACAAGCACGCGACACCACGCCTGGCTTTCATTTTTACTTTGAAACGGGGTCTTGCTAGGTTGTTGAGAGTCTCACTACTTGCTGAGGCTGTCCTTGAACCTATGATCCTCCTAGCTCAGCATCCCAAGTTCTGGGATTATAAACTTGCGCCACCACACCCAGTTTAAAAAGATTTAAAAAAATGAGGTATTGGGGATTGAACCCAGGGATTGATTCTTTACTTCTGAGCTGCACCCCTCCCCAAGCTCTTTTTACTTTTTATTTAGAGACAGGGTCTCACTAAATTGCCTAGGCTGGCTTCGAACTTGGGATCCTCCTGCCTCAGCCTCTCAATCGGATGGGATTACCTGAGTGCCACTTTACCTGGCCAGGAAAAATTAAGTGCACAGGTAAGTAGGGCAAATAACACCGTCCTTGGTATAAAATATTCCGATATTCTAATTCATGAAAGGCTTCTCCACCCAGAAAGGGAGACTGGAAAAGACAATACCCCAGGCCCCAAGAGCAGGAGCCCCCCCACCCCCAATCCTGACTCGTCCTGCAGGGAGGACGCGTGCGCGTGGCGCTGGCGCCCCCTAGCGCTGCTCGGGTCTCATAGCATAGTGTCGCGGCCCGGGAGAGCTTGGAGGACTCTGTCTCCTTGGCTAAGTAGAACCAGCCATGGGATGTGGGAGGGAGGAAACTACGCCAAGCCAAACCGGGGGAGCACGAGGGAGACCCGACCTGCTGTTAATGTTTGCTTTCTCCTTCTCTTCTTTTTGCGAGCGCTGGGGATTGAACCCAGGGGTGTTCTCCCCCTGAGCTACACTCACAGCCCCCTTTATTTTTTATTTTGAAATAGGGTCTCGCTAAGTTGCTGAGGCTGGCCTCAGCCTCCTGATACTCCTGCCTCAGCCTCCCAAGCACTGGGATCACAGTTGTGCGCCACCGTTCCCAACTTAATCAGGCCTTTTCCCTAGATGCATTTCTAAGCCAGCCCGTGTGGGTGGTTTCCGCATGGACTTCTTAAGCACGCGGTACGGGAAGTATTTCACTTTACTTGAAGACTTCTTGCAGAGATAAGAAATAAGGCGTGGTTTTTCCGGAATCCTCCCAGCTCACAAAACCTCCCGTGTCCCCGCCTACAGTTGGTAAGTAGTTCTTCAGTTCCAGTCCTTGGCGTGGATTTTTATATTCTGTCGACTTGCTCATAAGTTTACATAATGGTAAAAAAAAAAAAAAAATAAAGCCTCAGGAACTCAGGCGTTCCTGACTCCCTCAGAGCGTGTCAATCACTGTCCACCAGCCTTTCTTTTTTTTTTTTTTTTTTTTTTTGGTACTGGGGATTGAACTCAGGGGCATTCTACCTCTGAGCTACACCCCCAGCCCAATTTTTTATACTTTATTTTGAAACTGGGTCTCACTAAGTTGTGGAGTGCCTCACTAGGTAGCTGAGGCTGGCCTCGAACCCAGATCCTCCGGTCTCAGCCTCCCAAATGCTGGGATTACAAGCGTGCATCCCAACAGCCTTTGAGCGCTGCCTTTTGAAATTTTCGCGCTGGAGACCAACCAGTCTAGCTGCCTTCCTGCATAGAACAGTCGGACACTCCCTGGAAACCTGGTTCCAAGCGCCCTGAGAGGGGTCTGAAGCAGCAGGAGGGTTAGGAATTCCACACTGGGAGAGCTGAGAGGTGATCAAGATACTTGTGTCACAGTTTGCAAGTTGCCGGGCCAGTCTTCCCACCTCCCCCAGCTGAGCTCACCGAGGCCCTGCCTGGGGCCTGGGAGGTTCCTCGTCTTTCCTGGCAGCTCTCCAGGTGACAGCGACCCGGGCTGAGCCGGAATCCAGGCGCTGCAGCGGCCCCCTCCACCCCTGTGCTGGAGAGGGCTTTGGAGACAGGGGCATGCGGTTCCCAGGGAGGATCTTCACAAGGTTTTGCCCATGGCCTGGCTTGTAGCCCAAGATCCAAGGGCGGGTAAAAAGATGTTGGTTCATTTAAAGGCAGAGCTCCCTGGTTTGTCTAGGAAGGCTTCAGTGCTGTACAAGTGTCAATCCTAACTCAATTCCAGTCACATACCAAGAGGATTTGGGGGCAGGTAGTGACAAGTGACATGGGACTTTGCCTGTAAAACAAACATTTGGGAATAGCCAGGAAGCCTGAAGCAGGGGAGATTCTTTCGGGGCCCCGGGCTGGACCCTCAACCTTGAGGCCCCAATAAAGACGATGACTGAATGTTGCTGGCTCAAACTTCTCTTTATTATACCTCTCTCTCCCTATCTGGGATCGAGGACGCTACCCAAGCAGTAATAGTAACCGTTCTCTTAACCCTGACAGTAACCGTCTCTCTAACCGCAATTGCTTCTCTCACCCCACTCTTGTTCTCCGTAACCGTTCCTCACAATAGTAGTCGTCCAACCTCCAACCAACAACCTACACCTCCAGCAACCCACCATCCACCAGCAACCAACAGCCTCTTCTCCCAAAACCTCTTCCTCCCAAAACCCCCTTCCTCCCCAAACCCCCCTCTCTCTCGCAGGAGGTGGAGGCTCTTAAAGCCGCGCAGGGCCTGAGCCACGAGGTGCCCGCATACAGCTCTCACCTGGGCAGGCCACGGGCCGGGCGTGCTGGCGCATGCGCTCTGGCGTGGGGCAGCCCTAGCGTGTTACCACCTGCAGCCGCTCCTGGCACTCTGCCAGGCGCCATCTAGAGGCGAGGTCTTTCCAGCCGGGCTAAGGCCCCAACAGATTCTCAGAGAACCTACCCCTCCAGCCAGGGGTCTTTGCCGCTGCAGCTCGCCTCTGGGCCCGCTCCCTGGCTGGAGCCCCTGGGCAGACTCCCAGCCGGCCTGTCCCTCCCCATGTGACTGGCTTCATCCTCAGCAGGCCCCCAGGGCTGGGCTGAGCTGGCGGCAGTGGCAGGGGTGCTGGGGACCGGAAGGAGGGACCCTGAGCATTCTGCCACGGGCCTGGGCATCTCAGGAACTCTCCCAGAAGCCTCTGGGCTACCTCAGCCTCGTCCCGAGGCTTATACAGCGTGCAGAGAATTATGTCCAGGGAGATGTTTTCAGTGATGGTCAGTGGGAATGCCAGTCAAAAAACCCAGGGCAACCCGAATGTGCATCCACATGACTGTCAAATGAATGCAACGACTCGAGGCTGAGACGGGAGGATCCCAGGTTCAAGGCCAGCCTCAGCAACTCAGCGAGGCCCTCAGCAACTCAGTGAGACCCTGTTTCAAAATATAAAAAAAAGCAAAAGCTGAGCATGGTGGCACATGCTTGTAATCCCAGTACTTGGAAGGCTGAGATAGGAGGATCACAGGTTCACCGCCAGCCTCAGTTACTTAGTGAGGCCCTGTTTCAAAATAAAGAATAAAAAATAGGGCTGGGGGTGTAGCTCAGAGGTAGGACACCCCTGGGTTCAATCCTCAGTACTACACACACACACACAGAATGTAACCCACATGAGTCAACAGACTACTGATCAAGAATGAAAAAGACTGAGATTCATACATGATACATGGTAAAAGCCAACAAGGGACAACATCATGTAAAAACATAATGCTTATGTGTGTGGAAACTTCTGGAAGAATGGCTACACACCTTTCCCCACTGGTTGTTTGTAGGCATGGATCTGAGGATGTGGGAAGCAAAGCTGAACTTTACCTGTGCCTCCCTTGACGCCCCTGCCCCCTGCCCCCCGCCCCCTCCAAGCGTGGCTAAGAAGCTGGTGCTAAAGGTGTGAATTTAAGACCCTGGCCTCTAGCCGGGCGTGGTGGCGCACGCTTGTAATCCCAGCATTCGGGAGGCTGAGACCGGAGGATCCAGGTTCGCAGCCAGCCTCAGCTACCTAGTGAGGCACTCCGCAACTTAGTGAGACTCGGTTTCAAAATAAAGAATAAAAAATAGGGCTGGGGGTATAGCTTGGAGGTAGAATGCCCCTGAGTTCAATCCCCAGTACCAAAAAAAACAAAACAAAACAAAATAAAACAAAAACACCCTGGTCTCTCCAGAGCGCTCGTGCCGAGTCAGCAGTCAGCCGCACAGCGGGAATGGCCCCTCATCGGGCAGCTTCTGAACCTGGCTCCTTCACAGGGCCACTCTGGGCCGCACCAGGACTCCTCCATCTCTTGTAGGCCAGCAGGAGGTGCGGGAGTTGTTCAGCCCCTCTGGCTCTCTAGGGAAACGGGGCCCGTGACGCGCACAAGAAAACATCCTCCCCATTGTCCAAGACGTCCGGCGCCCCCGTGGACTCGGGGCCACGATGGCCCGTTGACCCAGGTTGCTTCTCCTCCGGACACTCTCCTTCCTGACATTCAGGGTGGCCTCTTGAAAGCGGAATCCGGGTCCCACCCGAGGCACGTCTCTATCCATGCCACGTGTGGGGGTGTCCAACGGCGCTTCAGCCAGCCTCTTGCCTGGGATCCAGAGGGCTCCTGCCTTCCCCAGGCCGCTCCACACGTTACCGTGTGATCCGTGTCTGCTGCCAACATGAAACCAGGCCAGCGACGCGCCTTCTGGTTACACACGCTCGCTCACGTCTCTGTTCTCCTTTCCTCTCCTCGCGGAATCTCAGCCCAGGTGTTTATACTTCAGTGAGAGGTAGCCAGGGACAGGTGAGTTCACACTCTCAGTCCTAAGGTCAAAGTCTTGTTAAAATCAGAGACTGACACCTCAGGCTGAAGTTGGAAGGGGGAGATCATTAGGCGCCTTTTCATCCCCTGGGAGCATCCCCTTTCCGCACGAGCTGGTTCTCTCCGCTCTTACGGGTACTCCAGCCGCAAGATTTCTTCACAAATTGAAGCTCCTCTCTTCCACCTGGGGCATCCTTAGTCTTGCCCTGAATTTCTTAGAAGGCGTGAACCTTTTATTCATGTCTATAACACCCCCCCCCATGTAAATGCCAGGACAATCCATGTACAGATTCAGGTTTTCAGATGACGATGATGACTCGTGGCTGACACTCTATAGATTATGCCACTTAGTTACAGTAATCACATCAGATAAATATCTCTGTTTTCCCCTTCGCAGAGGAGGAAACAGGCAGAGGAGAGAAGCAACACGTTTGAGGTCAGTGTGGCCCCTGGGGAGGGGTGAAGCTGCCATTCGACCGAGGACCTGGGGTTTTGAGACCACCTTCTCAACAACTCTCCTACCTAATTATCAAAGTGTCTGCTACTCCAATACTGTCAACATAGCCGGGCGTGGTGGCGCAACTTGTAATCTTGGTACTTGGGAGGCTGAGACAGGAGGATTGCAGGTTTGCAGCCAGCCTCAGCTACTTACTGAGGCCCTCTGCAACTTAGTAAGACCCTGTTTCAAAATAAAGAATAAAAAATAGGGCCGGGCGTGGTGGCGCACGCTTGTAATCCCAGCATTCGGGAGGCTGACACCGGAGGATCTGGGTTCGCAGCCAGCCTCAGCTATCTAGTGAGGCACTCCGCAACTTAGTGAAACCCGGTTTCAAAGTAAAGTAAAAAATAGGGCTGGGGGTATAGCTCGGAGGTAGACTGCCCCTGAGTTCAATCCCCAGTACCGCAAAAAAAAAAAAAAAAAAAAAAAAAAAAAATATATATATATATATATATATATACACATGATATATATTACATATATCATATATATATGTCTTGTCAACATGAGATGCCACCCAAGCTTCCTACACGATGTGATGCTGAGCTCAGCCCAGGGACTGGCCGAGCAGATGGGGTGTGTGCGCTGCAGTTAGAGGCTGTGGCTGGAGGCTGCGTGATTAGCCAGGGCCTCCCAGGGGCCTTCCCTTCCTCTTCCCCGTTGCCCTCCCTGTAGGTGAGGAGGGAGGTAAGGCTGCCCCCTTCCTGTTCTCTCCGGAAATCTCTCCCACCACCTGCTTCCTGCATCTGCTAGCTGACCTTGATGTCTGCTTCCCGAGAAAAAGAAAAGCATTCAGAAGGGAACTTTCTCGAGATCCCGCTGAGCGCTGAGTCGTGCCCCTCCCTCCCCAGGGCCGTAGGATCTCAGAGTGGGGCCCGCCTCTGGAGACAAGGTCGTCTTCTTCACTTTTTTTTTTTAATACTAGGAGTTGAACTCAGGAGCATTCTACTTCTGAGCTACACCCCAACCCTATTTTATTTTTTATTTTGAAACAAGGTCTTACTAAGTTACTGAAAGTCTCGATAAGTTGCTGAGGCTGTTCTCAAACCTGTGCTCTTCCTGCCTCAGCCTCCCCAGTACTGGGATTATAGGCAGGTGCCACCACACCCAGCTATCCTCCTATTCTTTTCTTTTTTTCTTCTACTAGGGGTTGAGCCCAGGGGCATTCTATTTCTGGGCTACACCCATGACCTTGTTTATTTATTTATTTACTTTGACATTAAATTACACCCCAGTCCTATTTTTTTTTTCCCATTTTGAAACAGGATCTTACTAAGTTGTTGAGGCTGGCCTCGAGCCTGTGATCCTCCTGTCTCAGCCTCCCAAGGCCTTGGATTACAGGCGTGCACCCCTGCGCGCCTGGCTGGAGACAGGTCTTCACCGAGGTAGTCAAGTTAAAATGAGGTCATCAGGCAGGCCCTGCTCCAACACGACTGGCGTCCTCAGAGGGAGTGGGGGCAGGACAGACACACAGCTGGGTGAACATCTGAGCACCTGCAAGCCCCGGAGAGAGAGCTCGGAGGAAGCACGCTGCCACACCTTGTCCTCGGCAACCAGGACCTTCAGCCTGCAGGACGCTGAGGAAATGGCTTCCCTGCATTGGCCGGCCATCCCCGGCACTTCACGGTGGCACAGCACACTGAAACACTGCCATCGCCACGTCTACGATCTCCCATGCCTCCGTCCACGCACCCCGCCTTCTGTGGCAGAGAAGAATGGATTTACTTAATCTCTTAAAAAAACCAAGAAATGAACGGGGCATGGTGGCCCTTGCCTGTAACCCCAGTACTTGGGAGGCTGAGACAGGAGGATCACAGGTTTGTGGCCAGCCTCAGCAACTTAGCAAGGCCCTCACCAACTTAGTGAGACCCTTTCAAAATAAAAAATAAAATAAAGCTGGAGATGTAGCTCAGAGGTAGAATGCTGTTGGGTTCAATCCCCAGTAAAACACACACACACACACACACATACACACACACACACACCAAAAAAACAAGAAATGTACCAACAGCTAGTGAGAGCTTCCTGTCATTGAGATGTGATGGGCGTTTCTGAACTTAATTGTACTTTCCTGGAGCTAGAACTGTTATCCTGAGAAAAATCCCATTTCCCCTTTAGGGACGCCCTTGGGCACCTCCACAGGAGCTTGAGGTGGGCAGTCACCAGAGAGTCTTGCCCAGGTCCCCCCATTTCCGGTGAGGCTGCCATTTCTTCCTGTGTGGTGATTCTGCTTCAGCCCCAGGGCAGAGACTGTACCCCAGCCCCTCTGCAAATGGCCTGAGTTGTTCAGATGAGGGCACGACAGAACCAGACAACTAGGAAGGGAGAAACTGAGTGTTTTTTTTACTTTTTCAAAAATGTAATTTAAAGCCGGGCGTGGTGGCGCACGCTTGTAATCCCAGCATTTGGGAGGCTGAGACCAGAGGATCTGGGTTCGCAGCCAGCCTCAGCTACCTAGTGAGGCACTCTGCAACTTAGTGAGACTCGGTTTCAAAATAAAGAATAAAAAATAGGGCTGGGGGTGTAGCTCGGAGGTAGAATGCTCCTGAGTTCAATCCCCAGTACCGCAAAACAAAAACAAAAACAAAACGAATTTAGACAAGTGTGGTGGCACACACTTGTAATCCCAGTACTTGGGAGGATCGCAGGTTCAAATCTAGCCTCGGCAACCTAGTGAGACCCTGTTTCCAAATAAGAAATAAAATCAGGCTGGGGATGTAGTTTGGAGGTAGAATGCCTCTGGATTCAATCCCCAGTACCCAAAAAAAAAAAAAAAAAAAATTAAGTGTTAGTTTATGTAACTTACTTTTCAATAATGGTTGCATTTAATAACTGGTTTGTAAAATACCTAGAAGTTAGCCCCAAGCTCTTGCCAGCCAGGGTCCACAGTCTCTGGGGTACTGCTGGTTGCCAACTCCTGACCAAATTCCAAGGCTATTCACTTCTTTAGAATCTGGACGTTATACTTGGGCTCTGCTGGATCACCAGGGAACTATGTATTTGGACCGTAGAATTCTTTCTGGCTGAACAGTATCAGAAGCTCTTCCCCTGTCAAGAATGCAGCTAAAACCATCAGAGGCTCACTTCCCTTGAGGCTGAGCCGTACACACAGCACCCTGGCTCTGCCAGCCAGCCACGGCCACTCCTGCAGTGTGGGTGGGACCACCCGGGGCCCACCAGGGCCCACCACAGCCGTATTCAGGGTCCAGAATGAGGCGTGTCAGTGGTGACCAGCCTCAGGGGTCAGGGAGTGAGCGCACGGTGGCGCCCAGGACCTCCGCTGCACTCCGTGACCTCCCAGACCCGTTCTGGATCTGGGCCTTCGTTCTTTCAAGGTGGGCTCTTAGCCTCCTGATGTTGTGCCAGCTATCCGGTATTCTTACTCTCCCTGTTTTTTTGAAGATAAACTTTTTTTTTTTTTTTTTTTTTTTTTTTTTTTTGCGGTACTGGGGGTTGAACTCAGGGGCATTCTACCCCCAAGCTATACCCCCAGCCCTATTTTTTTTTTTTTATTCTTTATTTTGAAACCGAGTCTCACTAAGTCGCGGAGTGCCTCACTATGTAGCTGAGGCTGGCCGCGAACCCGGATCCTCCAGTCTCAGCCTCCCAAATGCTGGGATTACAAGCGTGCGCCACCACGCCCGGCTTGAAGATAAACTTTTAACTCTTAGAATAGTTTCAGATTTACAGAGAAGTTGCAGGAACAACACCCAGTGTCCCTGTTTTCCCACCTCTAGTCTCTGTTGTCACACGTTGCTGTTTCTCACCTCTAATGAGCCAATGGGGACACATCGTTATCCTCGCTCTCCCGGGCTGGGGGACGCACTTCCCCTGTTCTTTTTTTGTGTGTGTGTGGTACTGGGGATTGAACCCAGGGGCATTCTACCTCCGTGCTACACCCCCAGCCCTAATTTTTATTCTTTATTTTGAAACAGGGTCTCACTAAGTAGCTGAGGCTGGCCTCAAACCTGCCATCCTCCTGTCTCAGCCTCCCAAGTACTGAGATTACAAGGTGCACCACCCCGCCCGGCTCCCTTGTTCTTGATGGCCTTGACAACCTGGCAAATCCTGGTCTAGTATTTTGTAGCGTGTTCTCTCCCCCATTTGGATTTCCCTCATGCTTAGGCCAAGGGCGTGGTTGGGGTGGACGCCTGGGTGCAGGCACGTGCTGGTGGCCTGGCTCATCCCTGAGGCTGTTCACACTGACCACCTGGCCGAGGTAGGGTTTGCCAGGTTTCTCCACTGTCAAGTTACTTCTGCTTACTTATTTCCTTAACTCTTTCTCCTCCCTCCTTCCTTCCTTTGTACTGGGGATTGGACCCAGAGGCATTTCATCTCTGAACTACACCCCGAGCCCCTTAAAAAAATTGTTTTTAATCATATGATCTGGCTATACCACTCCTGGGTATCTTTCTAAAGAGGCTGAAACCCGAGAACTACAGTCATATATGCATACCTATGTTCATAGCAGCACAATTCACAGTAGCCCAATTATGGAACCAACCTAGGTGCCCGCCAACAGATGAATGGATTACAAAATGATGGGAAATACACACAATGGAATTCTACTCAGTAATAGAGAAGAAAAAAAAATATGTCATTTGCAAGAAAATGGAAGGACCTGGAGAACATTGTGTTAAGTGAGATTAGCCAATCATGGAAAGTGAAGGGTCATATGTTTTCTCTAATATGCACAAGCTAGGGAGGACTCCAGATAATGGAGGAGAAACCTCAGTGGAGCCAGGGAGGTGGTCTAGGGGAAGGGGAGGGGGAGGACTGAGGTTCATTATTGGAAATACTACCATTGACTTTATACATATGTGAATATACCAGCATCAATCTCACTACTCTGTATGGGGGGATGGGGAGGCGGGGGGGGGGGCACCAAGTGCTGTGTGCATGTATGTCATTGTCAACATGATGTACATTATGATGTGAGACTATAATGCACCAATAAAAGCACAT
The DNA here is from genome assembly GCA_004027655.1 of Graphiurus murinus. Classification (NCBI taxonomy): domain Eukaryota; kingdom Metazoa; phylum Chordata; class Mammalia; order Rodentia; family Gliridae; genus Graphiurus; species Graphiurus murinus. The sequence continues at coordinate 28,579 of PVLC010009451.1, forward strand.
TAAAAATTTTTTTTAATTTTGAAACAGAATCTCAATAAGTTGCTAAGGGTCTTGTGAAATTGCTGAGGTTGGCCACAGATCTGTGATCTTCCTGTCTCTGCATCATTTCTGCTTCTTCTTCTTCTTTTTTTTGATGCTTTTTGGAGGCAGGTTGCTAAGTCCAATTCACACGTGGGTGGGGAGCTGAGTTCCACTTCCATGAGGGGAAGAGTTTACCTAAGTCTATTATTCATTCAATCATTTGTAATTATATCTGTATTGACTCTGGATATTTAGCTATACCTTGGATTTTAATCCAATATATTTTTCTACTATTTGGTACTGGGAATTAAACCCGAGGGCATTCTGTGTTGGAGCTATACCCCTAGCCCTTTTAATTTTTTATTTTGAAACAGAGTCTCAGTAACTGAGGGTCTCACTAAGTTGCTGAGGCTGGTTTTGAACCTGCGATCCTCCTGTCTCAGCCTCCCAAGTACTGGGATTATAGGCATGCGCCCCCATGCTCGGCTGTAATCCATCATCTTGATATTGATTTTGTTTTTCAAGTGGTCCTAGCTTTGGCCACTGGTTGCTCTTCAGGCTGGCTGCTGTGCCCCTCTGTCATCCTCTGTCCTCCCCCTTTCTGCAGTGCTGGGACTAGAAGCCACGGCCTCATACATGTAGCCGACTGCTCTGCCACCTAGCACATCCCCAGCCCCATGACCCGTCTTGTCTTGGTTTCCATCATTTCCTTTTTCTCTGGCACCACAAGGTGCTCCAGGCTCACCTGTGTGTCCCTTGCTCTAGTCCTAGAATCTGCTATCTGATCTGGTGCTAATCACCTGGGACGGACTGGGGGAGGAGACGGTGAGGGGGCAGGAAGACCAGCTGGAGGCCACTCGTGGGACAAGGTGGCTTGACGTGGAGAGTAGCAGGGGTGGGGAATAGACATATGCTTTGGTGGCAGAGGCCACTACTCTTTTTTTTTTTTTTTTGCGGTACTAGGGATTGAACTCGGGTATTCTACCTCCGAGCTATACCCCCAGCCCTATTTTTTTTTTTTTTTTTCGGTACTGGGGATTGAACTCAGGGGCATTCTACCTTCGAGCTACATCCATAGCCCTATTTTTTATTCTTTATTTTGAAACCGGGTCTCGCTAAGTTGTGGAGTGCCTCACTATGTAGCTGAGGCTGGCCTCGAACCCAGATCCTCCGGTCTCAGCCTCCTGAATGCTGGGATTACAAGCGTGCACCACCACGCCCGGCTTCCCAGCCCTATTTTTTATTCTTTATTTTGAAACCGAGTCTCACTAAGTTGCAGAGTGCTTCACTAGGTAGCTGAGGCTGGCCGCGAACCCGGATCCTCCGGTCTTAGCCTCCCAAATGCTGAGATTACAAGTGTGCGCCACCACGCCCGGCTGCCACTACTCTTATGGATGGATTGGATGCGGGATGTTAGGGCAAGTGTGGGATTCAGGATGACCTCAGGTTTGGCACCAAGTAACTGACGCACACTGATGGTCGTCTTCTGGTCTAACCTGTGAAAATGCCAAGGGAAACACAGGTTGGAGTGGAAAGTTTCCAGGTTAACTTTTAAAACCGTGCTTTGAGTCAGGTGTGGTGGCACATGCCTGTAAATCCCAGTACCTGGGAGGCTGAGACAGGAGGATCACAGGTTTGCAGTCAGCCTCAGAAACTTAGGCTCTGAGCAATTTAGCAAGATTCTATTTCCAAATAAAATAGAACTGGGGGTATAACTTGGAGGTAGAATTCTCCTGGGTTCGATCCCAGTACCATACACAAAACCAACCAACCAACCAACCAACCAACCAACCAACCAACCAACCAACCATGCTTTGGTTTGAATATGTCACCGCTGGGCAGAGGAACTCTCATGAACACATCAATACCTCTCAAGAGTGTGGATTAATTCTCCAGGGAGGGGGTTAGTAAGCTCAAGAGTGCCTTGTTATACAATGGAGATTGGCCTACCCAGCTTTTTCTTGCTCTTGTTGAAATAGGTGGGCGCTCAGGGAGAAAGAAAAAGAGACCCTTAGTAGAGGGAGACCTGGATCTATGCACATGCCAGCCATGCTTGTCCCTTCAATCAGATGCAGGAAGCCAACAGCATATGTCTGTAACAGATCAACTAGAACAAAAACAATTCATCTAAATGTCACCAGATCCACAGACTTAGACAATGCGCCCACAAATGATTTGTGGGTAGACGATTTAAACCAAAGAGAAACAGTCTGAGCCTCAAATATCAAATGATTGTCATGGGCCTTGATTTTTCAAAGAAGCTTGCCCTTACCCTGCACCTTTCTTCCCAGGAAAATCACATGTAGAATCAGTTGGATCCTGGCTGCGTTGCTGTTTTCTTGAGAGGTGAGGGCGCCTGCACCCTGCCTTCCCGCGTTTGCACCTTTGCTGTCCTTAAATAAACCTTTGCTTGCGCCTTGTTTCTGACAAGTCTTGAGTCTTTTCAGTGGCGAAAGTGGAGAACGCTCCTGGGTCAAGTTGAGAGCACACTCTCCTCTCTGGAGGGACCTCCTCAGACCCCTGCCTGGTGACATCTCTTCTGCACAAATCACTTGTCCTCCTTTGCAACCGGAGTTGAGGCAGCTCGAGGCCCTCTCTGGCACCACACTGGAACTTTCCAGCTCCAAACAGAGCCAAAATAAACCTCTTTATAATTTACCCAGTCAGGGGTATTCTGTTATAGAAACAAAAATGGACTAAGACAGCCCACAAACAGAGTATCGGTGCTGGAAGGGACCTGAGGCACCGTTCATTTAACTGCAGCCCAGAGGGCCACCCAGTTGATTCATGATAGAACCGAAGCTTGGTTTACAGAATCTTCCCTTAGCATTGCTTCTCCTCGGAGATGTTCCCTTTAGCAAGCAGCCAAGTTGACTTAGAGAATCCACAACTTAGGCTACCAGAGACTGGTGCTTATTAAAACGCTATTGAATATTAAGTAAATACAGTTTATTTATTATGGGTAAGGTACAATGAATAGCAACACAATGGGGTTGTCGACTACCTGGCCCCAGTTCCAGAAGGAGAGCAGTATCATTCTCTCTGTTGTCCTAAATGCATTCCGCCAATTCATTCTCTCACCTCCTGTCTCAGAGTTTTATCATCCCCCCGCTTTTTTTGGTACTGGGAATTGAACCCAAGGCCATTCTACCTCCTAATTACACCCCTAGCCCAGCCCTTTATGTTGAAACAGGGTCTTGCTGAGTTGCTGAGGCTGGCCTCAAACCTGTGATCCTCATATCTCAGCCTCCCAAGTACTGGGATTATAGGCATGCACCAGCACACTCGGCTCCCCTGCTTTTCTTTGCAGTTCTACTACATGTTTACATCCTAAATACTTCATGCATCCGCTTCTGGAATACGTATCTAAATGCCATACATCTTAAAATCTCATCTGCTTATCTGGAGAGATTAACCCAGAAATGATCTAGGTCAGTTCAGGTAAATATTTAATCCAGCTCTCAGAACGTGGATGTCCTGAAAAGCAGACTCGAATACCTCCTGACTTTTCCCTGTTTCTCTAGGGCTCAGACATCTTAAAAAATAAAGGTGAACACTAAATTCAACGAGGTGGAAGTCACTCCTGGTTGATTATTAGCCTAAGGCAGCAAGCAAGGGCACAGCTCCGTGCAAGCCTCAGGTTCTCCAAGTTCTCCCAACACCAATATCCAAGAGAAATTTAAATGACCTCCTTGCAGCCAAATACAGGCCAGAGCAAAATTATAAATATTCCTTTAAGTTACAGTTTTATTTTTTATTTTTTGCGGTACTGGGAATTGAACTCAGGGGCATTCTACCTCCGAGCTACACTCCCAGCCCTATTTTTATTCTTTATTTTGAAACAGGGTCTCACTAAGTTGCGAGTGCCTCACTAGGTAGCTGAGGCTGGCCTCGAACCCGGATCCTCCGGTCTCAGCCTCCCGAATGCTGGGATTACAAGCGTGCGCCACCACGCCCGGCTCAAAGTTACCGTTTTATATAAAAAACAGAAACAAAGATAATGCAGAATGGGGGCGAACTACTGTTTTATGTCTATTTGGCGGTGCTCCAAGTAAACGTGCTTGTTTAGAGGTTGCAAAGGGTCAAGAAACGGCCCTAGAGCCCAGGCTGTCCTGCTGGGGCTATCTCAGTCCTCCAGGTGGGAGCCGCGCCCAGATCCGCACAGAGAGGCCAGGATCCCGCCCAAAGCGAGTGCGGCCAGGGCCTTCCAACCCTTGCACCGACTGGGTAGGGCGAATTTCCGCGGGAGAGCCAGCCTTCTTCTGCCAGGACCCTGCATCCGCTGGCTGAATGCTGAGTGCTCCCGGCGCTGGGGTAGGGGCACCCTGCAGGTGCAGTAAATACTTAACTCCCGCCGACAGACGGCGAGGGCGCAGCGCCTGGCCCCGCTGCTCAGCCCTTTTGCAGCTCCGTCCAGCAAGGCCCCGCCCCTCCGCACCAGACCCCGCCCCTCAGCACCAGGCCCCGCCCCGCGGCGCCTCAGTCCAGCGGTCGGCTCCGCAGCCGCCGCGGCGCGCGCCTCTGACGTACCGTCGCCCTCCGCGTGACGCACAGGCCCCGCCCCGCCCCGGCCCCGCCCCCGCCGCAGCGCTCCTACCCCGCAGCCGGAGCGGCGTCTCCCGGCGGCTGAGGCGCAGCTGAGGCGCCGCGTCCGGCCCCTGCGGGCGGGCGATGGTGCGGCGGCGGAGCGCGCGGACGCGGGCGGCGCGGCGGCGGGCATGAGGGAGGATGGAGGGGCAGGACGAGGTGTCGGCGCGGGAGCAGCACTTCCACAGCCAAGTGCGGGAGTCCACGGTGCGTGCGGGCGCGCCGCCCTGCCCTGCGTCCCGGTCCCCAGCCGCGCCCCCGGCCCGCCACGGGGCGGCCCGCACCTGCCCCGCGCCCCCGCGCCCCCGGCCCGGCCCTCCGCCGCGCGCCCCCGCGCCCCCGGCCCTTCACGGGGCGGCCCGCACCTGCCCCGCGCCCCCGCGCCCCCGGCCCTCCGCGCCGCGGCCCCCACCTGCCGCGCGTCCCCGAGACCCCCGCCCCCCGCCCCCCGCCGCGCGTCCCCGCGCCCCCGCGCCCCCGGCTCCCCACCGCGCGTCCCCGTGTCCTCGCGCCCCCGGCCCCCACCGCCGGCGCGTCCCCGCGTCCCTCCCTCCTCTCGGTCGCAGCCCTGCCGCCCAGCTCCGCCCGCACACCTGCGGGGCGGGAAGGCCGGCCACCTGTGCGGAGGGCGGGAGCCCCAGCCCCGAGGAAAGCCTGGGGGGGCGTCTTTGGCCTCGGGGCGGCCGAGCCACGGGCGGGTCGGGAGGGGGCTGGACTGCACCGGGGAAGGCTTCGGTGACCGGCTCACCTGCCCATCACGATGCCCCAGGAGACGTCGTGATTGGATTGGGGTGTGTTTTCCCCGTGTGAAGTGTGCCATTTTTATGTAGGTGTATTTACCCTCCCCTCTTCTAACGGACTTCTCCCACATTCAGTCACACTCCTGGTTTGAGGCGAAAAGAATTCTGGCCTAGAATTGCCCCATTTGTGAACTTACTGATCTTGAAAATTGGGAATCAGCTTGCCAATACCTTGGGTTAAAGGAGATGCTGTGGAAACTTAAGCTAGTGGAAATCGGTACTGCTTATTTAGTTTTATAAATTGAAGCTTTGAAGCTGGACGTGGTGGTGCACTCCCTGTAATCCCAGTACTTGGAAGGCTGAGACAGGAGGATCGAAAGTTCGAGGCCAGTTTCAGTCATTTAAGCGAGACCCTGCCTCAAATTAAAAAGGGTCGGGGGTATGGCTTGGAGGTCAAATGTCCCTGAATTCAGCCTCGTGTACCTCCTCTCTCCAATATTTGAAGCTTCACTACACAGGAAGGTATAATCATAGGGGCACCTCTTGGTGCATTTCATACTAAACATACCTGTGATTCAGATTAAGAAACAGAATTTTACTAGCATCCCAGAGGCCTATGATTTATCCCTCTCTTGTTACTCTAGGCTCTACCAAGTAACCACTGCCCTGGCGGCTCTTAGCACCATAGATTAGTTTTTACCTAGGTTTGAACCCCAAACAAATAGGAGGTTACAGTATGCACTCTTGTGGGTCTAGTTGCTTTCACTGCACAATATTTATGAAGTACCTCCGTATTGGATGTGGTTATAATTCTCATGCTCTAGTTGTGTGACAATAGCACAGTTTGCCTTTACTTCCTCATTGTACTGTTGATGGGTCCATCAGGGCTTCCTAGGTTTGGGCTTCGAGTATTTTCGTCCATGTCTGTAGGCGTCCGTGTGTGCATTTCTGTGGGGCATGGCGTAGGGATGGAATCTGGGTTAGGAGTATGTGTTTGTTCATTTTGAGTGATCCTGCTAAACACTTGACCAGAGTGGTTGTGCCAATTTTTACCCCCAGCCAGCACTGTATGACAAGTATGTTGCCTCCATCCTTAGCAACACTTAGTGTTTTTTCCATCTCTTTTTGGTTTTAGCATAATATTCATTATACAAAACATTTTAATTTGCATTCCTGGTGGCTAATGAATTTGGGGCCCAGTTTGTGTCTTTATCCACCTTGTCCACCATTTGGAATTTTATTTTGTGAAGGCCCAGTTGGTTCCCTCCCCTCAAGTTAAAATTGGTTTATTTATTTATTTATTTTTTTGTGGTACTGGGGATTGAACCCAGAGGCATTCTACCTCTGAGCTACACCCCCAGTCCTATTTTTTTATTCTTTATTTTGAAATAGGGTCTTACTAAGTTGTGGAGGGCCTCACTAAGTAGCTGAGGCTGGCTTCGAACCCGGATCCTCCTGTTTCAGCCTCCCAAGTACTGGGATTACAAGAATGCGCCACTATGCCCGGCTTGGTTTATCTTTTATCAAAATGAATGTATGTATGTATTTATTTATTTATGGTACTGGGGATTGAACCCAAGGGCATTCTACCTCCAAGCAACACCCCTAGCCCTATTTTTTATTCTTTATTTTGAAACAGGGTCTCACTAAGTTGTGGGCCTCACTAAGTAGCTGAGGCTGGCCCCGAACCTGGATCCTCCTGTCTCAGCCTCCCAAGTACTGGGATTACAAGTGTGCATCACCATGCCTGGCTAAAATGTTTTCTTTTATGATCAGTACTTTTCTTTTTTTTTTTTGCAGTACTGGGGACTGAATTCAGGGGCATTCTACCTCCCGAGCTACACTCCCAGTGCAATTTTTTATTCTTTAGTTTGAAACGGGGTCTCACTAAGTTGTGGAGGGCCTCAGTAAGTAGCTGAGCCTGGCCACGAACTTTTGATCCTCCTGTCTCAGCCTCCCAAGTACTGGGATTACAAGTATGCGCCACCATGCCTGGCGATCAGTACTTTTTAATGTCCTGATTAAGAAATCTTTGTTGAGCTGGGTGTGGTGGAGCATGCTTGTAATCCCAGTTCTTGGGAGGCTGAGACAGGAGGATCACAGGTTCACAGGCCAGCCTCAGCTACTTAGGGAGGCCCTCCAAAACTGAGTCCCTGTTTCAAAATAAAGAGTAAAAAAATAGGACTGGGGGTGTAGCTCAGAGGTACAATGCCCCTGAATTCAATCCCCAGTACTACAAAAAACAAAAAACAAAAAACACCCAAAAAACCAAACTTTGTTTATTACAAGGTTATGAAGATGTTCTTGTATATTTTTCTCTAAATGCTTCATTGAATTTTTCCCATTTAGATCTATGATCCATCTGGAATTGATTTCTCATGTATGGTATGAGGTAGAAATCACATTTTCTTTTCTTTTTTTTTTTTTTTTTTTTTTTTGCGGTACTGGGGATTGAACTCAGGGGCATTCTACCTCCGAGCTACACCCCCAGCCCTATTTTTTATTCTATAGTTTGAAACTGGATCTCGCTAAGTTGCGGAGTGCCTCACTAGGTAGCTGAGGCTGGCCTCGAACCTAGATCCTCTGGTCTCAGTCTCCCGAATGCTGGGATTACAAGCATGCGCCACCACGCCCGGCCTAGAAATCACATTTTCTTCACACATAAATGTCTAATCACTCAAGCATCATTTTTGACCTTCGCTACAAATTAGGTAGCTCTGTATTTGTGAAGTTTAATTTTGGATTCTGTGCTGTTCTTTTGGTCTATTTGTCTTTGCCTTTATTTTTAATCAATTAGTCTATAATTCCTATTGAGAAAAAGATCCATGTTAATGGTATTACAGAGCTTTATTATCTTTGCCGCCCTGGAGACAGCTCAGTTTGGCACTGATTATAGTTTCTTAGCTCTGCCCCTCCTCACCCTTTTTGCCTCAGCCAGCACCTCTGAGTGGTTGAGTGTACAACATCTTCTACAGAACCAGTGGAGAAGGTGTTTTCAGCATTTCTTCCTCAAATGAGTTCACTTTTTCTCTAAGACTGGCCAAATTTAAAAAAAATTGAATTATTCAGTTTGTTTCGGTTTGCCATATGATGCTATAATTTTTAACTTTTTTAGTTGTGATAACATGTACATAACACGTACAATTTGCCATTTTAAAATATACAGCTCAGTAGCATTAAGTAATTCACATGGTTGTGCAACCACCACCACTATCTCCAGAACTTTTTCATCATCTCACGCTGAAACTCTATAACCATTAAACAATAACTCCCTTTCCTTGCTATTTCCAGCTGCTGATAACCGCCATTGTACCTTCCTGTCTCTATGAATTTGACTATTCCAGATACCTCATATGAGTGGAATCATACACTATTTGTCCTTTTGTGTCTGGCTTATTTTACTTGGCATAATGTTTTCAAGGTTCATCCATGTTTTACAAGTGCGTGTTAAACTTTCCTTCTTTAAGGCTGAATAACATTCTATTTTTGTATGCAGCACATTTTGCTTATCCATTCACTTGTCACCGTAGACGTGGGTTGTTCCCACCTTTTGACTGTTGTAAATAATGCTGCTACGATCATGAGTGTACAAATGTCTAAGTACCTGCTTTCCGTACTTTTGTGTGTACACCCAGAGGTGGAATTGCTGGGTCATATAATTGTTTTTTTTTTTTTTTTGAGGAACTGCCAAGTTGTTTTTCGCACAGGCTGTACTAGTTTGCCTTTTCATTAGCAATGTGGTGGAGTTCCAGTTTCTCCATATCTTCACTAGCACAGGTGTGAGGTGGTAGGTCATTGTGAGTTTGATTTGCGTTGCCCTATACCTGTTTGCTTATGTCTTCCTTGAAGAAATGCTTATTTATGTCCTTAGCCTATTTTAAAACCAGTTTATTTTTACTTTTAAGATGTAGGAATTCCATGTGTATGTGTATAAGAGAGAATATGTACATATTTGACAGGGTCTTGCTGTGTTCCCCAGGTCTATAGTCTCAAACTCCTAGGTTCAAGCCATCCTCCTACCTCAGTACCTCTGAGTAGCTAAGTCTATAGTCACACATCACTCTACTTTGCTCTATTTTGGATGTTAACTCTTCATCAGATATATAGATTACAGATATTTTTCTTCCATTCCTTAGGTTGCCTTTTCACTCTGTTAATTGCTTTGTTGTGCAGAAGCTTTTTAATTTTATATACTCCCACTTTTTAATTTTGTTTTTGTTGCCTCTGTTTTTGGTGTCTTGTCCATGAAACCATTGCTAAGACCAGTGTCATGATGGTTTTCCTCTAGAAGTTTTATAGTTTCAGGTGATACATTTAAGTCTTTAATCCATTGTGAGTTGATTTTTGTGTATGGTATGTGATAAAGGTGCGGTTTCATTCTTGTGCATAAAAATATCTAGTCTTCCCAAGATCATTTGTTGAAGACACTATCCTTTTAGCATTGTATATTCTTTGCATTTTTATTTAAGGCTGGTTGACTATATGTGAGGGAATTTATTTCTAGGTTGTTTGTTTGTTCCATTGTTCTGTGTATCTGTCTTTACCCTAGGACCATACTGTTTTGATTACTGTAGCTTTGTGGTCTGTAACACAACCTAATATGAAATCAGGAAGTGTGATGTTTCCAGATTTGTTCTTACTCAATATTTATTTGGCTCTTTAGGGTCTTTTGTGGTTCCATATGAACTTTAGACTTTTTTTTCTATTTATGTAAAAATGGTATTGGGAAGCCGGGCGTGGTGGCGCACGCTTGTAATCCCAGCATTTGGGAGGCTGAGACTGGAGGATCCGGGTTCGCGGCCAACCTCAGCTACCTAGTGAGGCACTCCGCAACTTAGTGAGACCCGGTTTCAAAATAAAGAATAAAAAATAGGGCTGGGGGTGTAGCTCAGAGATAGAATGCCCCTGAGTTCAATCTCCAGTACCGCCAAAAAAAAAAAAAAAAAAAAAAAAAAAAAATGGTATTGGGATTTTGATAGGAATTGCACTGAATTTGTAGATTGCTTTGTATAGTATGGACACTAACAATATTAAGTCTTCCTGTGAACAGTGGATATCTTTCATTTGTGTCTTAATTTATTTCATCATTTACTACTATGCATTTTATTCTTTTTTTTTTTTTTGGTGCTGTTGTAAATGGGATTGTTATACTAATTTCCTTTTCAGATAGTTTGTTGTGTATTGAAATGCATCTAATTTTTTTTTTTTTTTGTGGTACTGGGGGTTGAACTCAGGGGCATTCTACCTCCGAGCTATACCCCTAACCCTATTTTTTATTCTTTATTTGGAAACAGGGTCTCACTAAGTTTCGGAGTGCCTCACTAGGTAGCTGAGGCTGGCCGCGAAACTGTATCCTCCAGTCTCAGCCTCCCAAATGCTGGGATTACAAGCGTGTGCCACCATGCCCAGCTTGAAATGTATCTAATTTTTGTATGTTGACTTTATATCCTGCAGCTCTACTACATTTGTTTATTCTAACAGTTTTTAAAATGGCATCCTAGCCAGGCATGGTGGCGCATGCTTGTAATCCCAGTACTGTCGGCCTCAGCTACTTAGTGAGGCCCCTGCAACTTAGTGAGACCCTGTTTCAAAATAAAGAATAAAAAATAGGACTGGGGGGGAGCTCGGAGATAGAATGCCCTTGGGTTTAATTCCTGATACTGTAAAAAAAAAAAAAAAAAAGAAAAAGAAAAAAAAGAAAAGGCATCTTTAGGGTGTTTTTTGTTTTTATATCTAAGGTCATTTCATGTGCTAACAGGGACAGTTTTACATCTTCCTTTCTGATGTGAATATCTCTTATTTCCTTTTCTTGCCTAATTCCTGTGGCCAGGACTTCTACTAGTATGTTGAATAGAAGTGGCAGAATGGATATCTCTGCCTTGTTCCTGATCTTAAGGAAAGCTTTCAGTTTTTCACCATTGAGTATAATATTAGCTGTGGCCTTCTCATATATATCCTTTTATTCCTACTTTGTTGAGAGTTTTTATTATGAAAGGATGCTAAGATTTTTCAAATGCTTTCTCTGCATCTGTTGAGATGATCATATGGTTTTATCCATTATTTTGCTGATGTGGTATATCACATTAATTGTTTTTCATATTGAACCATTCTTGCATCCAGGGATGAATCCCACTTAGTCATGGTTTATGATCCTTTTAATGTGCTATTTGACTTGGTTTGCTAGTATTTTGTTGAGGATTTTTTTTTTTTTCCAGTACTGGAGATAGAACTTGGGGGCATTCTACTTCCGAGCTACACCCCTAGCCCTATTTTTTTTTTTTTTTTTTTTTGCGGTACTAGGGATTGAACTCAGGGGCATTCTACCTCCGAGTTATACCCCCAGCCCTATTTTTTTTTTTTGCGGTACTGGGGATTGAACTCAGGGGCATTCTACCTCTGAGCTACACCCCCAGCCCTATTTTTTATTCTTTATTTTGAAACCGAGTCTCACTAAGTTGCGGAGTGCCTCACTAGGTAGCTGAGGCTGGCGGCGAACCCGGATCCTCCGGTCTCAGCCTCCCGAATGCTGGGATTACAAGCGTGCGCCACCACGCCCGGCTCCCCAGCCCTATTTTTTATTCTTTATTTTGAAACAGGGTCTCACTAAGTTATGGAGTGCCTCACTAGGTAGCTGAGGCTGGCTGTGAACCTGGATCCTCCCATCTCAGCCTCAGCCTCCCAAATGCTGGGATTACAAGCATGCGCCACCACGCCCGGCTCCTAGTTTTTTTAAATTTATTTATTTGGAAACAGGGTCTCACTAAGTTGTGGAGTGCCGCACTAGGTAGCTGAGGCTGGCCGCGAACCCGGATCCTCCGGTCCCGAATGCTGGGATTACAAGCATGCGCCACCACGCCTGGCTCCTATTTTTTTTAATTTTTTTAATTTTTTTTTATTCTTTATTTGGAAACAGGGTCTCACTAAGTTGCGGAGGGCCTCACTAAGCAGCTGAGTCTGGCCGCGAACCTGGATCCTCCAGTCTCAGCCTCCCGAATGCTGGGATTACAAGCGTGCACCGTCACATCAGCTTGTTGAGGATTTTTATGTCTGTATTCATTAGCCATGTTGGCCCTTGTCTCCCCCCCCCTTCCCTTGGTGTATTTGGTTGGCTTTGGTGTTAGGGGAGTGCTTGTCTGATAAAATGTGTTTGGAAGTGTTCCCTCCATTTTAATTTTGGAAGAATTTGAGATGATTGGTATTCTTTAAGTGCTTGGTAGCATTCATCAGTAAAGCCATATGTTCTTGCGCTTTTCTTTTTTGGGAGGTTTTTGGTTACTGATTTTTTTTCAGGGGCATTTTACCTCTAAGCTACACTCCCAGCCCTATTTTTAATTCTTTATTTTGAAACAGGGTCTAAGTTGTGGAGGGCCTCACTAAGTAGCTGAGGCTGGCCTTGAACGCAGATCCTCTGGTCTTAGCCTCCCAAGTACTGGGATTATAGGTGTGTGCCACCACGCCTGGCTTTTTTTTTTTTTTTTTGTACTGAGGATTGAACCCAGGGTCATTCTGCTTTTGAGCAACATCCTCAGCTCTTTTTTAAAAAATTGAAACAGTTTTGTTAAGTTGCTGAGGATCTCACTAAGTTGCTGAGGCTGGCCTTGAACCTGCGGTCATACTGTCTTGGCCTCTCAGGTACTGGGATTACAGGCATGCACCACTATACCTAGCATCTTTTATTTTTGCCTTAATCTTTATTATTTCCTTCCTTTTAACTTTACCCTCGCAGTACTACTATTGCTGCATCCATAAGTTTTGGTATGTTGTGGTATTTGTCTTGAGGTATTTTCTCATTTCCCTTTTGATTTCTTCTGTGACCCAATGGTTGTTCAACAGTGTGTTTTAAATTTTCTACAGAGCCAGGCACGATGGCACATGTCTATGATCTCAGCACTTGGGAGGCTGAGACAGGAGGATTGAAGGTTTGAGGCCAGTCTCACCAATTTATGCAAGACCCTCAATAACTTAGTGAGAGTGTGCTTTAAAATAAAAGAGGTTATGGTTGTAGCTTGGAGGTAGAATGACTCGAGGTTCAGTTGCCAGTGCCCCCTTCCCCAAATAATTTCCACATATTTGTGAACTTTCCAGTTTCCTTGTGCTGTTGTTTCCTAGTTACACTCTTTTGTGGTCAGAAAAGATCCTTGGTGTAATTTCAGTCTCCTTAAGTTTACTACGGCTTGTTTTGTGATCTAACTTGTGACCTACCTTGGAGGGGGATTCCTGTGTGTTTGAGAAGGATGTGTATTCTGCTGCTGTTAAGTGGGGTATTCTTTATGTTTTTTTAAATATCCATTTGCTTCATAGTGTATTCAAGGCCTCTGCTTCCTTATTGATTTTCTGTCCGGATGTTTTGTCCACTGGTGAAAGTAGGGCATTGACTTCTCCTACTCTGATTGCGTTGTCTGTTTCTCCTTCCAGCTCTGTTGCCGTATACATTTAGGTACCGTGATGTTGGTGCCTGTATGGTTGTAATTGAGCATCTCCCTGGTGGATTGTCATTATACCTTTTTCTTAAACCATAAATAAATGTCTGTGTCTTGTGTCAGTTTAATAAATATGGATAGGTATTCCTGTCGTTTGATTGTCATTTGCTTTCAGCCTATGTATGGCCTTTAATTGAAAGCAAGCTTCTTATACGTAGCATATTAGTTGGATTTTCCCCCAGTCAGCCACTCTGTGTCTTTTATTAGGGCATTTACTCCATTTACGTATAAAGTAATTATTGATAGGGAATGATATACTATTGTCATTTTGTTACTCATTTTCTGGTAGTCTTTTAGGTTATTTTGTTTTTTGTTTTATTTATTTATTTATTTTTTGCGGTACTGGGGATTGAACTCAGGGGCATTCTACCTCTGAGCTATACCCCCAGCCCTATTTTTTTAATTCTTTATTTTGAAACCGAGTCTCACTAAGTTGCAGAGTGCCTCACTAGCTGAGGTAGCTGAGGCTGGCCTCGAACCCGGATCCTCCGGTCTCAGCCTCCCGAATGCTGGGATTACAAGCATGCGCCACCACGCCCGGCTTTTTTGTTTTATTTTTGAAGTCTTCTTTTGTGCTTTGCTGATATATATATAGTATTAACAGGCTTGATTTCTTTCTCTTTTGTATAAATCTATAGGTATTTTGTATTCTCTCACATTTCTGCATGTCTTCCATGCTTCAATTATGCCTATGCAATGAAATCTTTTTAAAAACCTGAAGGAACAGGGTTCAGGGAGTTTCTGGACAGCTGAGCACTTGGAACTTAAAAGGAAGGTTAATGCACTCGTCATGTGCCAAGAGGGGGGCACATCCCAACTCTGCAGGGTTGGAAGCTCTTGCATTTGTTCCTTCTAGATCTCACCCTATCTGTCTCTTCATCCGGTATATTTATATATCCTTTATAAAAACTGATAAATGTGAGTTGGTGTTTTTCTGAATTCTGTGGCCTGCTTTTGCAATCTGTAGAACCTTAGGAAGGGGGTGTGGGAACCTCAGCTGGTAGCTAGTTGGTCAAAAGTTCTGGACAACTGGATTTGTGACTGGCATCTGAAGTGTGGGCAGCCTGGTGGGGCCGATCCCGCAATCTGTAGGATATTGTACCTGTAGATGGTAACTGAATTGGACCCCAGCTGGGTCTGCTGTAGAATTGATTGCTTGGTTGTGGGGGAAGAAACCTCTACATATTCGGGATCATAGAAGTCTTTTGTAGTGATGGTTGTTGAGGGAAAGATAGGAGAAACAGGTTGAGTTAGTTTTTCTTCTGTATGTCAGAGTGAATATAAGATTTTGACTAATTCGGGCATATACCAAAGAGTGAGATTGCTGAATTTCATGTAAGACTATGTTTAGCTGTGTGGAGCTGCCAGTCTGTGTTCCAGAGTGGCTTTTCCACCGGCAGTCAATGAGAGTTCCTGCTGCTCCACATCCTCACCAGCATCTGGTGTGGTCAGAGCTTTTGGATTTTAGCCTGTGACCTTCACAAGTGCCACTCACCCTCACTACCCCTCTAGCTGAGTAAGGGCGGAGGGGAGGGGGCTGAAGTTGGCTATTTTCCTTCTCTCAGGGTGGGTACACTGTCACCCCAAATGGGTGAGGCAGTGGCCTTTCTTAAGGCTCCTGAAGTTCTGGGCATGCTTCAAGATAGTTACTTTTTTCTTTCCTCTGATCCAAGCATGAAGGGATTTCACCCCTGCCCCCTTGTCCTGAGAACCTGGTAGCACTCCTGGGAGGTAAAACGCAAAGTATGGGTGCCCCTCTGATGGGAGACCTGACATTTCTGTCGCTCTTGCTGGTCTGTGCTGATTCTGCAGCTGCTCTTCTGTTTCAGTTGAGTGGTCCAGCGCTGGCCTGGGAACAGGCTTTGTTCCAGGTAAGCTGGGATTCTAGGTGTCCACCTCTCTCTAGTTGTTGCCGTAGCATTTGCCCGGGGATCTCAGTTCTCTCAGGGTGCTTGCAGTGTGAGGAAGGCAATCTTTTCTATCCAAGTAGCAAATGATGTAGAAGTGCACTCCTTTCCACTTTGTAACTAGCTTAGGCAATAGTTTTGTAACCTGGTACATGTGTCTGTGTGCTTCATTCCCTGAATCTTCCTAAGTGCCTGCCATCTTAGCTCATATGACTTTTGGTTGACTTGAGTCTTCCATTTTAGTGTATGTAGTTTTTAGTTGACCAGAAATCTTCCAGAACGTTAACCTTTGTTTCAAACTTATTGTCTGTCTTAGAAAGTAGTCATTCCTACTGAGTTGTGAACCTAAACCCTCACCAGTCCGGGCAAGGGGATAAAAACCGAGTGGACTGCCTGTTTGGTGTGCTTGCTGACCAGACTTTTTGTCGCCTGCATACCCTTCTGCGCAGAAGTAAATTGTTTTGCCAAGTTACATTTGATTTCATGAGTTTTTATTTGTGGCTTCCCTAGAATTCATTTCTTTTTTTTTTTTTGCGGTACTGGGGATTGAACTCAGGGACATTCTACCTCCGAGCTACATCCTCAGCCCTATTTTTTATTCTTTTATTTTGAAACAGGGTCTCAGTAAGTTGCGGAGTACCTCACTAGATAGCTGAGGCCGGCCTCGAACCTGGATCCTCCCATCTCAGCCTCCCTAATGCCGGGATTACAAGCGTGCGCCACCATGCCGGGCAGAATTCATTTCTAACATCCAGTCTTTTCATAGATTTAATACAGAGGGGTTATTATAGGGATTTCTGAAATTTTATTGTTGTTGTTATTAATATTTTGTGGTAGTGGGGATTGGACCTGGGGTTTCTACCTCTGAGCTACACCTCTAGTCCTATTTTGTTTTTTATTTGGAAACAGGTTCTCACCAAGTTGCTGAGAGCCTCACTAAGTTGTTGAGGCTGCTTCAAAAACTGTGATTCTCTTGTCTCAGCTTCCCAAGTATTGGGATTACAGGTATGTGCCACCATTCCTGGCCCACTTTTAATTTTTTTTTTTTTTTTTTTTTTTTGCGGTACTGGGGGTTGAACCCAGGGGCATTCTACCTCCGAGCTACACCCCCAGCCCTATTTTTTATTCTTTATTTTGAAACCGACTCTCACTAAGTTGCGGAGTGCCTCGCTAGGTAGCTGAGGCTGGCCGTGAACTCGGATCCTCCGGTCTCAGCCTCCCGAATGCTGGGATTACAAGCGTGCGCCACCACGCCCGGCCCACTTTTAATTTTTAATATAGTTTTTCTTAGGTATAGTTGCACATGCCTATAACCCCAGAGTTTGAGAGGCTGAGATAGGAGGATTGCAGGTTCAAGGCCAGCTTTGGCAACTGAGACCTTAAGCAACTTAGCGAGACCCTGTTTCAATATAAAAAAAAATAAAAAGTAAAGGGCTGGGCATGTAACACAGAGGTAGAATGCCCCTGAGTTCAATTCCCAACACCAAAACAGAGAAAAACGTTTTTGATTGCCATGGTAAATATTAACTTTTTAAATATGACATGACCATAAAGCATAGTGTCTTTTAAAAAGTAGTTTGGAATGACCTTTTTTGTGTGCTGTACAGTTTCTTTTTAAGAGAAAATATATTTACTACAATATGCCAATTAAAATAGTATTAACATTCCTTACTGTGGTGACTTGAAATAAAAAAATAAGCATTAGTTGTAAGAGACATCAAATTATGTTGTATGTGTCATTACTTCTGTGTTTATTTTATGAATATTTTTTGGTCACTAGTCTAAAACAGAATTTCTCAACCTTAGCACTGTTGACATCTTGGACTGGATACTTCTTTATTGTTGAGGCCTTTGCTGTGCATCGTAGATTTTAGCAGCATCTCTGCCCTTTACCCTTTCGGTGCCAGTAGCTCAGCCCCCTTTTTTGTGACACCCAAACTGTCCCAGACCTTGCCCCATGTCTTGTGGGGGGAGTCTCATTCCCAGGTGAGCATCAGAGGTCTAGGAAATGTTTGCTCAGTCGGGAGAAAGGCAGTTATGCAAAAAATTTATTTTTTGGTGTTAATTTCTTAAAAATAATGTTAACCTCCAAGTGTAGGAATGATAGATAAATCTCTAAAGAATTACTTGGAGATTACAGTGTCAAAGTTATCGATGCATGTAATAAATCAAATAATAAAGACCTTAAGTCAGTCTCTCACATACATACGCAATCTCTTTTTACTTTTTAGTTTTTTCCCAAGTCACTTCCACAATAAGTATAGGAAGAAGTATTTTTTAGGTAATATTAGTTTACCAACATTTAACAATATATATTGACTTCCAACACAAGCTAGAAGATTTTGCTACTAGGTTTCAGATAGTGAGGATTTACTCTACTGTAGTGAATATTTACACTACTGTCCCTTTTCCACTTCCTCTAGTGTTTATGTTATTATTTTCTTGGTTACCTTTCTAGGACACAGACTTAGGTCTTATTTCTCCTTGTATCAACTTATGCCTAGAGGTGTGGCTGACCAATCCTTTCCTATTCTTCAATTCTCCAGTGGTGGCTGATATTAATTATAGTAGTTATGCTAACTTAATTGCTTAACAATAAAAGCACAGCTCTTTTTATTTTTTACAAAAGATGATGCTGCAATTAAAATTTTAATGTGTGTAGAGTTCTTTTTGCAATTACTGTACTATAACGGGGAGTAAGATTACTGAATCAAAGAGTATAAATATATTGTCATTTTGTTTTCTAGCAGGGTTATTGGAATTAAGCATTATTTGACTCATATTGAAAAGAGCATTGCTCTTATTACCAATCATATAAGTAAATCCAAATTGTTAGTAACTGAATTTAAACAGAATTACAAGAAAGAAGATAAAAATGTAAAAATATTTTGAAATTTCACCACTCTGAATATGTAACATCATTTTATACCTCTGTATGAATTTATGGGACCTAAATAATTTTTTCTCAGTAAATGTTTGCTGTTTGTATATATAAGAATCTTCAGTTTTTTCTCTCCCTGTAATTTTTTGAGATATAGTCATTCCTTTTTAACGTGCCCCCTTCCCTTTACTTTCTGAGGTAATCAGTAGGAAGAGCAGTCTGGCATTTAGCCTTTCAGTCTGTATCAGCTCTAAAATGTTTTAGGGCATGTGTGATTAACTGTATAAGGCTAAATCTTCTAAACATTTTTCATTTTTATCCATCTGAATCCATAATTTCACTGTAACTTATTTTACATATGGGATACAGAGTTTCTGTTACAAGGTGAAAGTTCTCAGTTCCTGTCTTTCTAAAACAGATTTTAGCTGGGCACTGTGGTACACAGGTGTAATTCCAGTACTTGAGAGATTGAGATAGGAGGATTGTAGGTTCCAGGCTAGCTTTAGCAATTTAGCAAGGCCCTCAGCAACTTAGTGAGACCTTGTTTCCAAATAAAAAATAAAATAGGTCTGGGGGTATAGCTTAGAGGTAGAATGCCCCTGGTTCGATCACCAGTACCACAAAGGGAAGGAAAAAAAAAAGATTTCAGCCACAATAAGAAAGTACAAAGGGTTTATTTTATGAAAGGAAGTACACTGTATTTATTTTTTTTTGTGGTACTGGGGATTGAATCTAGAGGCTTTCTACCTCTGAGCTCCACCCCCAGCCCTGTTTTATTTTTTATTTTTGGAACAGGGGTCTCACTAAGTTGCGGGACTGGGGAGGGGGGGCTTGTGGCTGCGAACTTGTGATCCTCCAAGTACTGAGATCACAAGCCTGGGCACCCGGCTCAAAGTACACTTTAGAGAATGTTGAGCCGGCTGTCCCAAGATGGGGGTGGGGTTGCCTGATGTCTTCTGTGTTGTGGGTTTTTATGGCCAGTCTGGGAACCTCCCTTGTAATGAAATATTTATTTGTGGCAGTTGAATTAGTTTTCTGCCAAGGTCTAGAGCGCCTGCGCCAATTTCATCATGTTGCAATTTTCCCCATCACCGTATCAGCAAAGAGGAGAAGGGGCGTAAAACCACAATGTAAACGATACTATAATGATCCCAAAGGGTGCAAAACCACATGTAAATGATACTATAATGATCCCAAAGGTTATTAGAGGGCAAAGTGCTAGCAATCTGCACATGCGCTAGCTTGCTGTAGTCCCTAGGGGCTGATTTTATCTATTTCCTCTAGATTGTCAGGGAGCTGACAGCAAGGCGGTCCATAGATGGTCCCTGGGCAGGGTAACAAATGTGTGCCACCTAGAGTGGAGCCCGAATTTCCTTCGCTGTCCTCTTGGTTCCTATCTGTCTAGCCTGCTTACTCCAAGAGTTCAATTTCATATTTTCTTCCAGAATAGTGAGGGCTTAGTCAAACACAATTTATTAAAGAAGCCATTTTTCACACTGAAAAAACTTGTTGTATATTTAATCCCCAAGTACACTAGGATATATTTTGACTCTTATGTTTGTTTTCTTTGTCAATCCCTGTAACATTGGCATGCACTTTTATAATAATCATTTTTCATTATTTCCTAGGCGACTCACTTCTTTTAAAGTAAGAAATTCAGAGCCGGGTGTGGTGGTGCACGCTTGTAATCCCAGCACGTGGGAGGCTGAGACCGGAGGATCCGGGTTCGCAGCCAGCCTCAGCTACCTAGTGAGGCACTCCGCAACTTAGTGAGACTCGGTTTCAAAATAAAGAATAAAATAGGGCTGGGGGTGTAGCTTGGAGGTAGAATGCCCCTGAGTTCAATCCCCAGTACTGCAAAAAAAAAAAAAAGAAAGAAATTCAGACATTCTTTCATATGAACTTCAGGATAACTTTTACTTAATTCTAAATAAACCAATTCAAGTAACCAAGTTTATATATATATATTGAGAGAGTTGATGATTTAATAGTATTTTTGTCTTTCCCTCTAGGAATGTGGAATATCTTAGTACATTGTTAGATTATGATTCATGTCCTTCAGATTTTTATGGTTTTCTGCATATAATACTTGTTCTTTCTTGTTTAGTCCTGCTTTATAGGTTTTGTTGCTAATGTGAATGACATATTTTGATTTGTGGTTGGTTATTGCTAGGTAGAGAAAAGCTCTTGATTCGGATATACTCATATTGTTTCTAGTCAGTTTACCAAATTCCCTCATGATTTGAGAGTTTGAGGAGGGTTCCTTGACTTTCAGTTCTTTGGAATAGTTTGAGACAAATTGGCATTACTTTTTTAAAGATTTGGTAAAATACAACAGTGACGCCATCCAGCCCTGAGCTTGTCTTTCTTGGGAGACGTTTTTTATTACTGATTGAATTTTATTACTTATTGTAGTTCTTTTCTGGTTTTCTGTGTTCTCATTGTTCAGTTTTGATAGGTTTTGTGTCCAAAGTTTATCTTTTCCAGGTTTTCAATTTGTTGGCATATAGTTTTTCATAACAGTCTTGAATAATCTTTTTTATTTTTGTGATATCAGTTATAGTGTCTCATTTTCATCTTTGATTTTACTTATTTGGGTCTTCTCTTTTTGTTTAGTCTAGCTAAAGGATGTCAGCATTTCATTTCACTGTGTGTGTGTGTGTGTGTGTGTTTTCCTGTATTTCATTTATATCTGCTCCGTTCTTTGTTATTTCTTTAGCTAATTTGGGGCTTGATTTGTTCTTGCTTTTCTAGTTTATTGAGTTGCATTGTTAGCTTTTTTTTACTTGAAATCTCTCTCTCTCTTTTTAAGTGCAGTCACTTTTTACTATAAATTTTCCTTTTGGTATTGCCTTTGCTGTACCTCATAGGTTTTGGTATGTTGTGTTTTCATTTGTTTCAAGAAATTTTTAACTTTCTGTCTTGAGAGACCGAGTCAGAAGGAGCCCAGGGCATGGTAGCTTAATGAGACCCTGTTTCAAAATAAAAAATGGTGTGGGGTGTGGCTCATTGGTAGAATGGCCCTGGGTTCAGCCCCTCCCCCCCCCCACGCCTGCAATTCTGCTTTGATTTCTTCCTTGACCCATTGGTTGTTTAAGAGTATGCTGTTTAATTTTCATGTATTGGTACATTTTCTCAAGTTCCTCTTGTCAGTTTTTGGTTTTATTCCATTGCGGTCAGATTAACATACATGCTATGATTGTGATTTAAATTTTTTTTTTTTCAGATATGCTTTATGGCCTAACATGGTCTATCTTAGAGAATGTTGTATGTGCTGATGAGAAGAATATATATTCTGCGGCTGTTGGATGAAGTATTCTATAAATATCTGTTAGGTTTATTTGTTCTGTAGTATAATTTCACTCCAATGTTTTTTTGATGATTTTGTTTTTCTTTTTAGTCTGGATAATCTGTTCATTGATGAAAGTGGAAGTGTTGAAGTTCCCAACTATAATTATATTGAAGCCTATCTCCTTTTAGATCTAATAATGTTTGTATTATAGAATTGGGTCCATAAGCGTTGAGTACGTATATATTTACAATTGTTATCTTCTCTTTGAACTGGTCTCATCAACATTATATAGTTAACTTTTTTGTCTCTTAAAAGAGTTTTTTTGACTTAAAGTCTTTTTTGTCTGATACGAATATGGCTACTCCTGCTCGCTTTTGGATTCTGTTTGTATGGTAATTATTTCTCCCTCCCTGTCTTTAGTGTGTGTGTGTCTTTACAAGTGAAATGAGTTTCTTGTAGGCAGCATATTGCTGGGTCGTTGCCCCCCCCCCTTTCTTCTTTAGTAGTGGGGATTGAACCCAGAGGCATTCTACCTTTGAGCTACACTCTCATGCCTGGCTTTTTCTTTTCTTTATTCAGCCCTTCTGTATCTTTTCATTGGAGAAGTTAATCCATTTATATTTAACGTTATTATTGAAAAATAAATACATATTTGTGTTCTTCTGTCATTTCTTCTTCTCTCTCTCTGTCTCTTCCTCCCTTCCTCCTTCTTCTTCCTCTCTCTCCCTCCCTCCCTCTCTCTCTTAGATTGAACCCAGGGGCATTCTACCTCTAAGTTACACTCCAGCCCTATTTTATATTTTATTTTGAAATAGAGTTTTGCTAAGTTGCTGAGGATCTTGCTGAGTTGCTGAGGATCTTGCTGAGTTGCTGAGGCTGGCTTTGAACCTATGATTCTCCTGTCTCAGTCTCCCAAGTACTGGGATTAGAGTGTGTGCCGTTGTGCTGGCTGCTGCTTTTTAAAAATATCTGTTGTTTCTTCCTTTCTTGTTCATCTTTGTCCTTTGGTGGTCTTCTGTATTGAAAAGCTTTCTTTCTTTTCTTTTTTTTTTTTTTTTTTGCGGTACTGGGGATTGAACTCAGGGGCGTTCTACCTCCGAACTATACCCCCAGCCCTATTTTTTATTCTTTACTTTGAAACAGGGTCTCACTAAGTTGCAGAGTGCCTCACTAGGTAGCTGAGGCTGGCCGTGAACCCGGATCCTCAGGTCTCAGCCTCCCAAATGCTGGGATTATAAGCGTGTGCCACCACACCTGGCTAAAAAGCTTTATTTTCTTATGGTTTTTTTTTTTTTTGTGTGTGTGTGTGTGTGTGTGTGTGTGTATCTGCTCTGTTAGTGACTTTTGTACTTTTGTATGTTTTCATAATGGTAGTCATATTTTGTTTCTAATGTAGAAGCATTATTTGGATGGCTAGTCTGATGATGAATTCCTTCAGTTTTTGCTTATCTTGGAAAGATTTTATTTCTCTTTTTCTGAAGGATAATTTTTCTGGGTATAATATTCTTGGTTGGCAGTTTTTTTCTTCTGAACTTTGAATGGAATATCCTACTCTGTCTTGGTCTGTACATTTTCTGCTAAAAAGTCTGCTATTAGTCTAATGTGAATTCCATTATATGTGACTTGATGTTTTTCTCATGCTATTTTTAGAGTTTTCTGCATGTCTTGTACCTTGCGTGCTTTTGTGTATGTGATGTTGGGGACTGAAGCCAGGTCCTTGCACTTGCATTGAGGTACATCCCCTGGCCCCATTGTCTTTTGCTTTTGAGTTTGATCATAATGTGCTTCAGATAGGATCTGTTTTTGGTGAATATACTAAAGATTTTTTGAGTTCCTAGGCCTGGATGTCTAGATCTTTACCAAGATTCAGAAAGTTTTCAGCAGTTATTTCATTGACTAGGTTTTCTGTGCCTTTTCCTCTTCTCTTCTTGAACACCATAAGACAATTGTTTTATTTTTAATGATGTCCTATTAATTTCAAATGCATTCTTTGTTCTTTTTATTTTATTTTTCTTTATTTTGGTCTGGATTATTTCAGAAGTCTTATCTTCAAGCTCAGAAATTCTTTCTTTTGCTTAGTCTAGTCTGCTGAGTTTTTCAGATTATTTAAAAGTTAATTGATTGAGTTCTTTTTTTTTTTCTTTTTCTTTTTTTGTGGTGCTAGGGTTGGGGATTGAGCCCAGCAGCATTCTACTTTCGAGCGATAGCCCTGGCCCTATTTTGTTTTTTATTTGGAAATGGGGACACTAAGTTGCTAAGGCTAGCCTCAATCCTGTAATCATTCTGTCTCAGCTTCCCAAATACTGGTATTACAGATGTGCACCACCATGCCTGGATTGCTCCTTCCTTCCTTCATGATCTGTATCTTTCATCAATTCATTCATATCATGAGTTATCTTCCTGGTTCCATTGAATTATCTATATTCTTTTGTATTTTGTTAAGTTTCCATAAAGTCATTATTTTGAGATATTTGCAGGTAACTTGTTTATTACTTTTGGGGAGTTTGCTGCAGGAGTCATTGTATTTCTTTGGAGACATTAGGTCTTGTTTTATACATGCTTCTTGTGTCTTGCATTAGTGTTTGTTAATCTAGTGAATCAGCTGCCTCTATTAATTTTATAGGTTGACTTTTTTTTTTCTTTTTGGTACTGGGGATCGAACTCAGGGGCATTCTACCTCTGAGCTACACCCCTAGCCCTGGTAGTGGGGCAGGGCATTTGTCAGTATTTGCAGGCTGTTGTATTTTACATTTGGATGTGTGATCCATTTTGAATTAACTTTTATGAAGTGTATAAGAATACATTCATTTTTTGCATGTGGATGTCTGGTTGTTCCAGCACCATTTGTTGAAAAAAAAAAAAATCCTTTTCTCCTACATTGCTTTTGTTCCTTTCTCAAAGCTTAATTAACTATTTATGTGGTTATATTTCTGGATTCTCAATTCTCTTCTATTGGCCTATGTTTGTCTGTTCTTTTACCACTATCAGATAGATGTGATTCATGTAGCTTAAAGAATGTGTTGAAACTGGGCTATATTACTTCTTTGACTTCATTCTTTTTCTTCAATATTGTGCTGAGAATTTTTCCCCTGTGGTACTGAGGATTGAACCCAAGGGCATTCTGAGCGATACCCCAGACCCATTTTATTTTTTATTTTGAAACAGGGTCTCTCTGAGTTGCTGAGGGCCTCGCTAAATGGCTGAGGCTGGCCTCAAGTGGACTTGAACCTGTGATTCTTCTGTCTCAGCATCCCAGGTACTAGGATTACAGGCATACTCCACCAACCCTGGTTTCTTTTGCCTCTTTTTTTTATAATTTTTTTTTTTTTTCGGTACTGGGGATTGAACTCAGGGGCATTCTACCTCCGAGCTACACCCCCAGCCCTATTTTTTTTTTTTATTCTTTATTTTGAAACCGAGTCTCACTAAGTTGCGGAGTGCCTCACTAGGTAGCTGAGGCTGGCCGCGAACCCGGATCCTCCGGTCTCAGCCTCCCGAATGCTGGGATTACAAGCGTGCGCCACCACGC
>PVLC010009452.1:0-44671 GCA_004027655.1 Graphiurus murinus
AATTCTGAATGTGCTCTGCCTTTGGGTGGACCAAATTATACTGCAGAACTATCAGTTGATATGATGCTTTGACAGTTTTCCCTGGCATAATAGCTAAAGAATGATAATATGCCTTGATAAATCTACTGGTTTGTTTATATTGTTTTATTAGCATCATAAGACATTTAATTCTGAAAGCAATCATGATCAGCTACAGCTATGAACAAACTCAAGTGCAAATTATGTACATTCATTAACAAATCTTCCATGGAGAAAGAGAATGAGTTCAATCCCCAGTACCAAAAAAGAGAGAACAATGCCATTCCTTTTCTGATAATTCTTGACCAAAGTATAATATATAGCTTTTTGAAAAACACTTTCATATCCACAATTCTATTTTATCCTCATGATATCATTATGAGTTAAAAGAACAGATATTTTTGAACCTACTTTGCAGATGAGAAAACTGAGGAGATACAACTTGCTTGGCTTAAGCTATAGAATCAGTATGCACCAGAGAAAGAGGCTTCTGAATCTTAGCTTTTTCTTTCTATCAAAAGCCAGTCTGAGGGCCTAGCCATTTTCCTGTCTCTCTTCCTGCTGTGCATGCTGGAAGAGAGACCATTTCGATGACTCTCAAAGGGGCTCAGGTTTAGCATGTGAACTTACTAAGTGACGCTCAGCACAGATCTCCAAAAGCAGAAGTGTAAGAGAAGATGTTGGGCCAATCTAATTTAGACCTTTCTTTGTGAAAGCTAAGCCAGAAAACCATGTGATGGATTCTTTTTAATATGGTATTATTGTCAGGGAATAGCTTCAATATGCACCGTAAGCATTAAGTGCTAAAAATAATAACAGCAATTATAGATTGTTCTGACACAAGAAGAGCAGAATTATGCTTCTTAACTGCATTGCCTTTGGCCAATAAAAATGCAAAATCACTTTTCT
The DNA here is from genome assembly GCA_004027655.1 of Graphiurus murinus. Taxonomy (NCBI): domain Eukaryota; kingdom Metazoa; phylum Chordata; class Mammalia; order Rodentia; family Gliridae; genus Graphiurus; species Graphiurus murinus. Next base: position 928 of record PVLC010009452.1, read on the forward strand.
GGAAACTGTTTTCCTCTGTGCTAGATTACCAAGAGATGGCAGCATCCCATCCATCATTCAGCAACTATATATTCTTTGCTTCGGAACTAAGATTTCTTCTTTTCCCAATGAAGTGCTGAGAACAAAGAATACAATTTAAAACATGAATTTGTTCCATAATCACCCATTGTCACACAGTCATGCAGCTCTATATTGCCCGAATCTAAGCTTATGTGTTGGTGATATATAACTGTACAGATTCAAATGACCCATTTTAAAATAATGCATGGTATAGAGATGATGGTAATGTGCAAAATCTAATGAGTGATGATTCCAGAAAGAGAATGGAGATGCAAAATTCCTCCTGGTTGCAGTTGAAGGTTTCCATTTTCTGGTTTCCCTTTTCTGCAGACACCAGGCAACCCAAAGTCAAATGTAGTGTATTAAAAAACTGGGACCATTTTGTGCTATCCAGATTGATATTCTGTTGGAGTGTGGCATTAGTCTGGCAGTGAGACATTTCAGTAAATGTAACATCACAGTCTTCCAGTACATTCTAGTCACTGAAAGGAGCCCCAGATATGTAATACTTTCTAGGGAGAGGCAGAAAGAATTCTTTATTTGAGAAGATCTAGATATGGTTATATAGATAAATATTTCAAAAGTTGATGTTTCCAGTGCTCAGTGTTCCATAAAAACTTTCTTAGGATTTTCTTCCATAATTGAGTTATTACTTTATGACAGAGGCCAATGGAAAAATAATTTTGATACATTTCTCATAACAAAAGTGAATGCTCTTAAAGTATATGGCTATATTGCAAGTCTCTCTTTTTGCTTTTCTTTTGGTAATTGTATAGTTTTATCAGTAATTGTCTTCAGTTGTCAAATATCACGTATTTCGCATAGAGTTAAGTTGTCAACCAATGGTCTCTGAATGTGAAATAGCTTTGAACATCGTTTGGGAAACTGCAGATTTTCTGCTAATATGTCTCATTCCTTTCTGCTTTAGTGGAGGTCATTTCAGCTTCTCTCTATCAGGCAACCATGGAGCTGGAAGTCATTTATGTTATTTATCTTCATCTTCCCCAAAAGATGACTCATTTATCCTAGAGAGTTGAAAGGAAGTGTCAAAAGTCACACAGCAACTCAGCGGTAAAGGCAGCCACAGCTGAATCCTAGTGGTCTCACTTTTAAACCAGTGTGTTTTCTACCAGATTGCAATTTATAAGAAGTGTTCAGAAAATGACACCTTTGGTGCTTAACGTGAGTCAGAGCCATAGCCCTTTTCGTGGACCCCAGTTACCCACATTGGAGGTATTGGCATCATGATTTAAAATGAAGTTTTGAGCAGAGAAGCACTAGTAGGAACTGAAGTAGTATACACTGATTGGTTTGTGCAATGCAAAGGAAGGCATGGGCAAGTCCCTGGTGCTTATGAGAAGGCACAGATGTTTTAACATAGACTGGAGGTTGAAAGGCTTCAGCTTTTGTCTGTATCTGGAGACAGGAACATTTCTCTCTTCCAAGAAACCCCATGCACTTCTACAGTTATATATCTCTAAAAGAGAGAGTCAACCATGCAGGATTTGGGGGTGGTAAGTAGAGGGGTCTCCTATTGTTTTCTGTAGCTAGAACATGTTTTCTAAGCTAGAAGGAAAGCTTTGAAGGGAGATGCATTCTTCCTCTTGAGGGTGCTAAGCTGTGTACAGATTGGGTACTTGTTAGAGACTTGCTGAAAAGTGTTATGGGTACTGTTGTTGTCAGGGTCACAGAGGCCCTGAAGGATGGCTTCTCTATGGTTGACCATCATACGAACAGAATTTCTCCTTCAGTTTTTTTCTCTTGCAGCAACAGTGTGTTAGGTGGGGGATTCTCCGTGATGGTGAAATGGGGATTTTATTAGTAATGTGCACAGTCTGATCTCTCTCTCTCTCCCTCTCTCTCTTTCTCTTCTCTATTGTGTGGAATATAGTATGCTCTGATTTATATTTCTCAAAGAAAGTAAAATTTTCAACTATTGATTTCCTAAGAGATTCTTCTGGGAAAAAGAAGGAGGGAGGTGCCCTAACAGAACTGTTTCCCTAAGGACTTCTCTGCACTTCTTCACATAGTTTAGAGGATGCAGGTAGCCAGCAATACACTTGTAACTCTTCTCTTGACCTCTGGAGCAGCTCACCATGTTCCCTACCCCCAGAGTTTTGATTTAGCCTCTGCTTCTCTGTCTTTTAGTTTTCCTTTATAGAGATGAGTTCTCAGTATACCTGTTCATGAATCCTTTACTTGAAGATGTTTTTCTGGGGTGAATCTTGTTATCTCTGCATTTTATCTGTTAACGATATATGGAGATCCTCAGGAAAGACCAATCCTCCCAACAGGATTTACCACCAAATTTATGTAGTAGTTTGAAAGGGGACCTTTGCTACTGTGCACAGCTTTCAGAGACCTAGGAAAAAATCTATGACAAAAGGTTCATAAACATCTCAGGAACTCCTTGATTACTGAGTGTGGACAAATAGAAGGAAATGATGCATTTGTAGGAAGAAGGAGTAGAGACCTCAGCCTTGAGAGAGTCAGTATGACTGAAGACACTGGGGTAAATGGCTGTGTCATAAACACTCCAACCTTCCTGATTTCAGTGTCCTTGGGCTCAGGGCAGCGTTCATTCATGTTGTGCGCTGTGCATTGACATACAGAGGAAATTCAACATTTAAGGCAATCATATCTACTGTATTTCTAAGACATATTTACTTCCTTAGTCATCATAATAGCTCACTTTGAGATTTATTGTCTTAGAAACAATATCCACTGGCTAGAAAATATTTTTCCATTCCAAATACATTATCTTATATGTGATTGTAGTTCTTCTGCCTTGCAATAAAGCTATGATGGGACCTCGTTAGGCTATATGCTGCATTTTGAGGAAGAGCAGTGACATGTATTGACACTCAGTATGAACCAAGAACTATATTATCTCACTTAAATTGAAAATAACCCTATAAGTATTATTAATTATTCCCAATCAAAGGTTTAGTAAGATTATAAAGGAAACTTTCTTAAAATCATACTGCTAGCAAAGGTTTGAATTAGGGCAGTCTGACAATGAAGGCTGTACTAGAAACAATTAGACCTCTTACTTTGTTTCTTTAGGGCTTTAATTTTATCCCTGAGTGCAGTCTCTGTGCATCTTCTTCTTTGTATTCCTGAGGCCATGAACAGGGAAGGGACACAGGTGATGATGACGTTGCTCGATTGAACCTAATGGTACTCCTCAACTCCTCAATGAAGCCTTCTGTGACTTATTTGTGGCTATGGGTAAAAAGGTTTGTTTTGTTTTTTTTTGTTGTTGTTTTTTAGGAATACATTCTGCCTCTTTGATTCTGATAACCTAGATCTCATAGCATATTTGTAGTTTTTGTATACATTTTGTCATGTAGCTCTTAAACATCCTTAGGAGAAGGGATTTTTTTTTTTTCTTCTTTCAGGTTCTGGGAACTAAACCCAGGGTTTTGCATATGCTAGGCAAGAGCTCTACCACAGAACTATATCCCTACCATAGGGATTCAATTTGTTTGTTTTTGCTTCATTTGCAAACTTTTGTTAGATAGTTAGCTAGAAGTGAGCAGGTGGGTAATATTGGGGTGACCTGAGAAAGCTGAGTGGACAATTTAAGCCAGCCCTCATGGGTAGGAATACACCTAGCTGAAGTTCTCTAACTGTAGGGTTTCACTTTCCCTGACAAAGTATCCTACATGGCAAAAATAGCACAGAGACAGTCTCATTGAGGTGTGGTACATTGAGGTGCAGTGGTACTCAAAGAGATAGGGACCTCCCCAAATGTGTGTATAGTAAGGGGAAATGTTTCCAGAATAAATAAAGCTCACCACTTGGAAGATCCCAGGTTGTTTCCCACTCCCAGAAACAGACTTCTCCAGATGCTGTCTCTGGAACATACTATTCTATTGCATGTAGTTTCCCATACTGTGAAGTGCCCTTTTCTGAACAGAACTCAACACTTTCTCTGGAATGCAACTCCTTTATCATCCCCTTCTTTTACACTGATCTCCACTCCCTAAACAAACCTACTATATTCTCCTATTTATGCTTTCTGTTTGGATTCTTTCTGTGAGATGAAGCAAGAACACAAGAAGGGATTATCATCTGGTAATACTTTGAACAGAGATGATCTTACTTTTTACATTTTTTTGTGTGTATAGTATATATCTAAATAAAATATAGATAATATATTATAGAATAGTATACATAATATATATTACAGATTTAATGATGGAACTGATTCAATAGAAATATCTGAATGAAGATATTGGCATGAGAATGAGGTGTGGCTTGGAATGTGTCACAAAAGTCATATTGGGTGAACCCATAGGGTTAGAATGCGCAATCTGATATATGAGTTCATTCTTCTCTGTTCTTTGCTTCTCATGGTACCTGGTGTATTTTATAGTATTTATGTCTTTTTAGCTTTCTGTCTTTCCTGCTGGACTATGATCTCTAAGAAGGCACATAGAAGTCTGCAAATGATTTACTCATAAGAAGCCAGCACATGATTGCTCATTAAATATTTGAAGAATGATTGAAAGTGCTTATCTGTGGTTACCTACATCTTCAGATGCTAAATATTCTACAGGAGTCATTTGAACTGGGTGAACTAAAGCACAATCCCGAGATTCAGTCTGGAAAACACGTGAAAGATTTTCAGAAACAGAAAACACGCCATATGTATTGTCAAACACAACAAAACAGAATGAATTGAATTCTGTATGTAGGAACTTTGAATGCCCATCCTAATCAAGCCTTAAAAGCAGCAATTAGAAAGCAGAGGTCAAAAATCATGTGTATGACATTGACATCAAGAATGTCAAAGGCAGTGGACTGAGCCTTCTTGACATACAAATCCTGATTTATTAAGAAATTAGGCATGATTCAGACAGAGTATGTAAATTTTGAGGCCACAGGTGAAGGTCACCATTACTCAAGGGCAAACTGTCAATGGATAATAATGGTAGAGTCATTTGCTGTATTCCCGGGATCTTGCCATTCAGGGAAAAGCTGGAGAATCTCCTTTTATTTTCAAGGTAACACAGATAAAGGGCTTAATAGGCTTCTCTCCATCTATACAAAACTCCAGTCAGGCTGTGAGTGGCTTTTCTCCTGTAACACAGATCCCTGCAGAAACTGACTGTGGGCTTAGAAATGGCAGCACCAGAGAAAATAAAAGCTGCTCCAGGCTGAATAATTATTTCATGTCTGATCCCTAAGTCTAATACCAAGTGAGTGAAGCAAACCCTTTAGTAAAACAAATACCCTCATTACGCAGATAAGAACAAGGAGACAAATAGGAAGAGGCAGCCAATTCTGTTGCCAAGGCAGATGCCAGTGAGCTTCGCCAGAGGGCATCGGCCGTGGCTAACAGCAAAGCCCCCTCTATATCCAACGGGGTGTGCTGCTAGCTGCATGAATTGGCCCCCATAAGGAAGATGCCACTGAAGGGGACATTAGAACAGCTCTGCTTCCAGCATGGACATGATATTTGGTAAATTGATTTCCATTTGTATGAACTGAAAGCTAGTTGCTAATGGGAGAGTGATTTCTGGATGCCATATGGGCTCCTGGATATTTTTTAATTTAGTGGCTTGAATATTATCTGTTCATCTTGATATTAAGACATTTTGTTATAATTATTTAGACTGCCCCTGGCTGAAACAAACTGAGCTTTTTGTGAAAAGGTTAAATGAGGAGAGTTGATGGCTTCAGCTCATGCTTGGGCAATCAAAAGAGGTATGACACCCACATTATTTCAATTATGTTCCAGGGAGCCAGAATGTCAGTAAAGAGTGTGGTCTGCAATGTTGATCAAAGGGTGATGGCAAAGCTCAGATCTCATTCACAACCTTAGCACCATGGCCTGCTAGAGCTGGAAGGACCTTAGGGATCACTTATTAGAAACCATTCCATTTAGAAACAGAAAGCCTGGAGATAGAGGGTGACTTCCACAGGACCACACAGCTATAGTGGATTTAAAAATATTTGAGGTGGTGCATACCTGTAATCTCAGTACTTGGGGGACTGAGATAGGAGGACCACAGTTTCAGGGCCAGCCTCAGCAACTTAGTTCACCCCCAGCAATTTACTGAGACCCTATTTCAAAATAAAAAATAAAATAGGGCTGGGGGTGTAAGCTTGTGGGTAGAATGTCCCTGGGCTGAATCCCTAATACACACACACACACACACACACACACACACACACACACACACAGAATGTTCCAGGAGAACAGATCTTCAGAAACCCAGATATTGAGTTCTCTACTTAACTCCCATTTTTCTGTGTTCTCTCTTTTAGGTTGTGTTAGTTCATTTTTAAAATGTTACTTAATGACCAAACTATTTGAAGCATATGTATTTTAGAAAAGCTTTCAGAAACAGAAACTGTGTGTGTGTGTGTGTGTGTGTGTGTGTGTGTGTGTATAGCTTTTTTAAAAAAAGAACAGAGTCAATAACCTACTACCAGGGAGAATGGTTGGTCCAGCACTTATATGGTAACAGACAATTAAAAATGCTCCATCTGCTCTAACAGCTGAGTGCCCCCAGACTACTCAGTCCTTGTTATGGTTTGAATGTTTGTTGTGTCCTCCTAAAATTCATATACTGAAACCTGATCCCCAGGGCAGTGCTTTTGGGGAGTATGTCCTTCAGGAGATGATTAGGTCTTTAGCATGCCTTTATTATGAATAGGATAAGTGCTCTTATTAAAGAGACTTGAAGGGACTATTTTATTCCTCTACCATATAAAAACATGACCAGAAGCAGAGAAGCCCTCACCAGACACCAAATCTACTAGTACTTTGATCCTAGCCCATAGAATTATGAGCAACAAATGTATGCTATTTATAAATTACATAGTCTAAGGTAGTTTTTTTATAGCAATCTGAATGGAATTTTGATATAGGCAGCCTTTCATCTTATAGTCTGGAATGCTGAGGGCAGAGGAGCAGAAGAGATTCTAGAGTCAAGCTCTTGTCTGATGGACCAGATACTCAGACATCTATCTGTCTAATGAGGTTTAATTTTTACAGAGGCAAAGCACCCCCCCATACACACACAGTCAACTCAATGAGGTACCATTTGACAATTGATGCATATAGATAGATTTATTTCCCTTGGAAAGGTTTCTCAGATTCTTTTTTGAGGGGAGGACTTGAATTGAATTTAAAAGGTGAAAATTTTGGATAATAAAAGAGGAAAGAAGTGTCCATTTCATAGAAGAGAACATGACATGGATAAAGGACGTATTGGTGATGGAACAGGGCAATGAATGTTTTTAAGAAGTTCAGTAGATAAAGATTATAGAGAAGACACACTAAGACGACATAATAAAAAGTTGGGACTAAATACTACTTCAAGGTACATTGAGGTTATATTTATAATTACTTCTTGCCAAGAATTAAACTGGATTATATGTAAGAGAACACTTATTCTCTTTGATTGGTGATTTACAGAGGGAGCTATCACTTCCCCAACTCCCACATCCATCTGGCCCCAACCCTATTCTCTGTCAATCTAAGTCAAATTTAAAGTAAGAAAAAAAAATCCTGTAATTGAAGTTGTCTATTTTTTGCTAGTTATGTCTAGCTCCTCAATGCTGTCTGTGATTAAATCAAATGTTCAAATAACTGCTAATGGTCTTACTGCAATTTCAGTTAAAACTTTTTAGTCTCATCCAACATATATTCAGCAGACATTTATTGTCGAACTATATGCGTGGAATTGGGCTAGCACCTGGGACTTGAAACGAGAAACAAAAGGGAGGTCTCAGCCCTCAAGCAGCTGAATCTGCTTGAGGGAATAAGTCTTGGAAAATGTTTCAGATGTATTGTTAGAAACCTGTGCAGTGAAACTTGCACACAGACAGTGCTTAATAGATGTTTGTTGAATTGGCAACCCTTTCCCTTTTGTTCTACGTCTCCTTCCTCCCTGCCTTTCCTGGGTCTTTGCATTCCCCTCCTCACCCTTCATTGATGTCTTCCTTCCAATAGGATTGTTCTCCTTAGTTAGTGTATATGCACACTGCAGCAATTTCCACCTAATGAAATAAAATAAAATTAGCAGAAATCTCTTTCAATCCCATAACCTCCTTCAACTATGGTTGCTCTTCCCCCTCCTGCCCCTTTTATAATATTTTCTGTTTCTATAATGAACATTCTTACTTGAATTTATACCAATGAGGCATTGTTCAGGGAAGAGGACATGATATGGAATTGAACGTGATATGTCACGATACATTGTGTATTCTACATTAACACTGCTGCTATAAGGAACACTAATGATTCATTTGCCCTTTGTCCAAGTGACTTCTTCCATCAAAGCATACTCCAATCTTTTGGGAGCTTCTTTTTTTTTTTTTTTCTTGGAATGATGGGTCTGGACTCTTCTGGTTTTCTTCTGAGCCAACATGCTATTCCACCCCATCTTCATTTACTTCCTAAAACATTATTTGTGAAAAGTACTTATTTCAAGCCCTGTATCCCATTTTTTTCTCTAAAATTTCTGCCTGAAATTCTCTTCCACTTGATTGTAATATAGATTATTAATCACTATTACTATTTAGGTCTTATCTAAGGTCAGAGATCTCCTCACTGAAATTTTCTTTGAAAGTTCCTTGACTGAGAAGGACCATTCAGTCATTCTCTAGGATGTCATACAACATGGTCTTTCTGCATAACACCTGAAGTTACCTGGTGTTCTCCTAATGTGAATATTTATTTATATTCTCTTTGCCTCCCTCATAATTAATCTCCATTATTTCATGGTCCTGTCTATCGCCTCTGTTGTATCCCTAGTAGTAAGAGCCTAACACATACTAGATGCTTAATTTGAAAAATGAATCAATGAATAAAATTACATTCCCAGAACAACTGATTTCTGCTTGCTTATATTGTGTTTGTAATAAAAAACAGCGAAATGTCTCAAACATAACTTGTTTTTCTCCTGTTCTGCCTTTCATAGTCATTCATATCTCAGCCTTCCTAGCTGCGCCTGTCCCTTTGCTCTTCAAACATCAAAGTCTTTTTTACCCTGCAAAGCTCTAATCATGCACCTCTTTTAAGAAGTCTTTTATGGTCATTGCAGGCCACATAGTTCCTCACCTCTGAATGCTAGCAGTGCATTTTAACTGCACTTGTCTCTAGTAATTGCTCATGAACTGCCAAGTGACACCCTATGTTACTCTCTTGTCCTGTGATTTATCACTTGTATTTTTTATTTAATGTTTCCAACGCCCATATGCTCTCCCTGCCATTTGACTCTGAGCTCCTGTGGTTTCACTACAGGCTTGAACCTCCTTCAGGGTCCACTAAGATTCTTGGGCCATTTCATGGACATAATGCACAATTAGTGAATGTCTGTTAATTGGATATATTTTATGGTGCTGGATGTTTATGAGCTGGCTCTTCTTTTATTTTCCTCTATAGATACACGCTCGAAGTTTCTGCTCTTCATAGCACTCATCAAAGTTGGAACTTTATGTTTATTTGAATGATTTATTGTTATATCTATGTCACCCACTAGCTCACAGGCTTGATAAACACAATGTCCAGATTTGTCTACTTTTGTACTAAAAGTACCTGCTAGTACTAGGTACTCAATAAATGTTTACAAAATGAATGCATGATCTGACCTCATTGTAATGGATGCCTCATGTCTACTGAATTTCCTCACAACTACTTTTGTTATTCTTTTTATCAGCATTTCTATTTTCATCAGACTGGTAGGCAAATCATGAGAAAAAGGAATTTAGTTTTTGTAAAACTCTATAAGTATTCCAGACTCATTTTAAAACAGTGGTAAATGCAGATAAGTAAAAGAAGAAAAAAAAAAAACTAGAGATAAGTACTGCCAATATATTGATGTACATTTTTCAAGACTATATTTCTATGTTATTCAGAAGTCCTTTAGAGCCAAGCAACAGCAAGTAAACTGAATAGAGGTTGGATAAAAAGGGGATTTATTGAAAGGACATCTAGTAAGGTCACATAATTAAAGAAGAGACTAATATTCCAATTATAGGAGGGTGAAGAGAGTAATTGGAACCCAAATCTCAAACACCATTAGCATTCTTGCTCTTTGTCTCTGTCTGAGCGTCCCTTCTATCTGGCTAGTTTCATTGTGTCTTTCGGCAGGTCAGTTTCCTCCATGTGGAGGGATTCTAATTCTCAGATAGGAAAGACTTTCCTATTTCTAGTGTGAAACAGATTCTGATTCAGGGGGAAAAATTCCTACTGGCCATATTATCTTGATGCAGAGCCTGAACAAAGGAATTGTCATTGTGTAAGTATATGATTGGACTTGGGTGAGGCATAATTACAAAAAGAATTCCAGTGAAGTTTGGTGGGAGTCACTCACTACGTGTGTGTGTGTGTGTGTGTGTGTGTGTGTGTGTGTGTGTGTGTGTTTATGTGTGTGAGACCTTGTTACAGCCTATGTAATGCTATGTCTCAAACATTTTATAAACAATGACTCTGAAAAAACAAACAACTGCAGCATTTCTGTTATCCTTACAGGCCAGAGAAATCAGAGGTAGCCTGAGCTTGGCAGAGGAGATGAGCTTTTGCTCGTTGTTTTCATTCTTTCAGTGGGGATGCCACTGATGAATGAAAGGTGGAGGTAAGGAAACCATAGAGCAAAGGAGGAGGCCTAGAGGGAGGCTGAGCAAAAAGATCCAAGATTTGGGACATACGGACTGAAAGTCATTCAAAGAAAAGGCCAGCAGCCCGAATGAGCTCATTTCTGAGAGAGGAAACCGGAGTTAATGGATAAAGATAGAACTAGGAATCTGAGGAGATAATTGGCCTTGCTAGCTATAGGGTCTCTTGCCAGAACAGTACATCCTAAAAATGCTAATGCAGAGCCCCAGAAGATGGGAGCAGCATTAGATAAGAACAGACTCATCAGACCTATTTGCAGGAGAGTCAGGACGGACCTCGAGAACAGGGATATAAATCAGCATCTCAGCGATGAGGAGGAAGATGTCTACCACTCATTTTCCTCTGGCTTAGCCCCTTCCTGAACTCTCCCAGGCTTGGCTGCTCTGTCCATTGTGCCCTGAACTAGTGGAGATGATAGGAGCAACTCTCCCACCCCTGAGGACCACTGAACACGCCCCTTCCATCCTGATGCACCTGTGCTCCCTGAACTGCCCATCAGAGTTTCCCAGAAGCTCAGAGGGGCTATTCTCAGCTGTCTGCACCAATCTCTCAGGGATGCTTTGTCCCAGAGGCCTGCAACCCTGACTCTTTGGAGCAGACCAATGCCAGCCGCCCACTGAGCACCATTAGCATTATTTAAATACCATTTTACATTTTATACTCTCATGGCAGGTAACATGATCTTAAATTCATGAAGCATCTGCTCTTTCCTCATCTATCCACTCTGGAGATAATTTTCAAAAGTATACTTTTTTTTTTTTTGCCTAGTGACTTTAAATGTAAAGCTTTTTCTAACATGGAAGTTTGGGAGACTTTGAAAAGTCATGCTCAGCAAAAAAAAAAAAAAAAAAGTAATTTATACTCTCTCTAGTTAATAACCTCTTATGTGCTTTAATAATTTAAACCAATTATCAATGGGAAGGTCTATAGTGTATACTTCAATGATTGCTTTTGGTATATTTCCTCCTTTCTTTCATGCCGTATGCCACTTGTCCTCAATGTGTCTCCAGTGCCTATTATCTCTGCTACACACATAAAATAACTACGTTAGCTAGGAGAACATGACCTTGACACTGAGGAAAGCAGTCCTTTAAAGGATAGCTCAATTAAAATCTCAGGGCTCTGTTCCTGATTGGATTTCATTACTATTCATAAGACTGTGCAGTGCAGAGCCACGTGCTCTTGGGGTCCTCAAGGATAGTTTCAGAAAAGGTACATTAAAGTTATCAGTGGTATGCCTGCCTGGAGCCTGTTGATGCCAAATCACCCAACAGCTCATTAGCCCGACTTGGCTTGAGGATGTTTTACTCTCCAAATGAACATTCACTTCGCGTCCCCCTATTAGGCTGGGAACACCTGAAGGAAACTGCAATGGACTGGTTAGGAGCATCGACTAATAGGTTGCAGAAGATCTAAGTTGGAGTTGAGAGTCTGAAATTCAAAAGTTGGTGATCTTGAGCAATTTACTTAAGTGCTCCGAACTCAGTTTACTCATCTGTAAAGTGGGAAGAATAAGATGTTCCTTGCAAACTAGAGGTGGGAGGCATGAAATGCTTAGCCTGGTTCCTGGCTGGTAGTAAGCGTCAACGTTTGAATAACAACAATCACCTTCAAACCAGTGAGTTAGTTTTCTGTCTGTATACTCAGTGCTCTTGATGACAAATCAATGCTGAGATAAGATTTACATGATCAAAACCCAGCTATCATAAGGTGGGAGTACGGGGAGAAGGCACATTCCAATATGCTCTGCTGCTCAGAACAGGGAGAGAAATGTAAAGTGGTGGAAGTAGGAAAGGGGGATTCCTCAAAGTTTGGTATGTAAAATGAGTTACAAAAGTGGGTGAGGGGTTTTAAATACCTTGGAACATAAAGGACTAATGAGTTTTACTAAGTCAACAGAAAGCTTTTCGTGGGCAAAGAATACTTAACCCGAAACATAAGATCTCTGAACTTGTCAAAAGGAGAGCAGGCAGAGAGTAACAGCAGAAGAACCCATTCATAAGTTCCCTGAAGGGCTCAGAAAGGGGGCCAAACATGAGTTATATGCCAAGTTCTAAACAGTATCTTTAGTAGTGTGAAGGCAAGTCCTGGTCTTTATTCTCCCATAGAACTGGTCCTTCTACCCCATCAAGAATACTATGGGAAGTTGAACATGAACATATAGTTTAAGTATTAAAGGATGAAATGGGGCTGGGCATGGTAGTGTACATCTGTAATCCCAGTACTTGGGAGGCTGAGAGAGAAAGATTGTAGGTTTGAGGCCAGCTTCAGCAACATAGTGAGACTTAGCAATTTGACAAGACCCTGTTTCCAAACAAATTTTTTTTTAAATCGCTGGGGGTGTAGCTTGGAAGTAGAACGTCTCATGATTCAATTCCCAATACTCAAAAAAAAAAAAAAAAAAAAAAAGCCAAAAGGACGAAATGGGATCACTGTTATAAAGGTAATGTGTCAGTGAGGGATAGGATGAGAAAAGCATACAAATCTGCAACCTTGGGGAGGTCCTGCTAAGTGGGATGACACCTCCTGCTACACCTTGAAAATCCCCTAACCCTCTGCAATATTCTAGTGACTCTAGGGTGCAGTTTCTCAACTTTGACATTATTGGCATTTGGAGCCAGATAATTCTTGCTAGTAGAAAAGTCTCCTGTGCATTGTAGGATGTTTAACAGCATCTCTGGCTCCAATCTACTAAATACCAGTAGCTACGTTTCAACAAGGACAATTAAAAATGTCTTAAAAAACTGCCAAATATGCCTTACCTGGGGAGCAGAATCACCTCCACTGAGGACCACTGCTTTACCTAGAAATATTTGCTATTCAGGGAAACAGGTATAATTGCTGTTCAAAATCTTTCATCTGAACACTATTTATACAGGAACTTTGGCATTTCTGAGACCAGCTGCTTTTGCTCTGTTGATGGGGAAGGGGGGCAGTTACCATGATGTGAAGTCGTATAACTTGGCCTAACAGAATCAAGGCAGAGCTGGTTACATATTAAATAGCTTTCAGATGAGACAAAAATTTTTTCCAAGTTTAATCCTCTCAGTTGATTACTGCCTTTGGACAACTAGCGGCAGATTGCTCTATCTATAGTATCAAATGCGAGGGCCATGCCTGCGTGCAGCAGAGTTGTGCTTGCTTCACAATATTATGCCTTGGGCCTGTATCATTGGATTGTGTGACCCTTTGCTCCATTCAGACTTGAAGAACTCACTGAAACTCCAAGGAAGGAGTAGGGAACAGAGTAACAGAAGCACATTTCAACAGCACTGGGGTTAGGCAGTGTTGGAGGAAGTTAAATATAACATCCCTGCAATTGTTCTAATTGATCCACATTTAGTGGAACCACCTGAAACCAACTTTATAACATTTTCTTCCAACATTCAAGTATAGACTCTGCACACATCTGAATACAAGCGTCTTAAATGGCTTATCCTAAAGATAGAGTGGAAGTAAATTCTAAAATGCTAACCACTGCTAAACACAGGTTCTCATCTCCATATCAAACTCTTTTGCAATCGTTATTCTTGGCCAAACACATCTGGAGGTTTTCCCGCTTGCGTCTCCTCAGCAGGGACAGGGCTAGCTTCATGACGCTAACAAAGTGTGGCTCTGTTTCAGAGCCCGTTGGCAACAGTAGCAGCCACCAGCTCTCAGGATGCCCATTAGTCTAGACTAAAACAAGAAGACCAGGCACAAACACAGAGAGGCAAACCAGCTTTTATTTTATGGGGCTGAGATTATCCTTTGTAAATCGCTCTATTTCTCTTAATTCATGGTTCTATTGCCCTATTTCAGCCAGCTGTTTTCCCCAATGTGTTCAACACTCCAATGTACACTTGGCTTTCTTCTTAAGCTCAATACCGCAGTCAATGACCAACATTCCTATTCAAGGGTAAATGCCAAAGCCAACAAAGACTTCAGGTGAAATGAAAGTTCTGTAGCTCCCTCCCTTCTCTGTTTCAGCTTTGTGAATTTCTGATATTCTAAGCTGTTGGAATTAATTTTCCTCCCTTGGGTACCCAATTCACATTGGATTTTTGAAACAAGAATTGAAACCCTAAGAAGTACTTTCTCGAGGAACTTAGACTTCCAGAGGGCAAACTTCAGAGTGACAAATGAAATAGCACAACAAAATATTACAAAGAGTTTCAGTGTTCAGATCAAGTGCAAACTTTGAAGTGCTAAATATGTTGCTCTTGAACTTTGACCTTTTAAATACAGAGGACTGATGACATTACATGACCTCATTTTTGGCTTTAAATATTGATATTAAGAATGTCTTACTACTGGCAGAGATAGACCATTGATCCTTCCAGTAATTAATTGCTTCACCATCATTGGTTTTAATGTAAAGCTTTCCTTTCCTTTTGTTCTGACATAAAAGGAATTAAAAATGCAATCCTTTCTTCTTATTTATTGCTTGACAGTACATACTTATGTCTTGTTGTTTAATGTGCATAGCTATAAAGACTGAGTTACTATTGCCCATATAGAAAAAGTGGTGGTCATAAAAATTGTGAAGTTGAAGCTGAGTGTGCTGGCATAGATGATGTTCTATTACTTATAACGGACTTCTGTTTTTATTCAATTTCACATTTTGAAGGGATACTGGGGATTGAATCCAAGGGTATTTAACCTCTGAGCTATGCCCTCAGATATTTTAATTTTTTAAAAAATTTAAAACTTTGTCTCACTAAGTTGCTGAGGCTAGCCTAAAATATGTGAAGCTGGCCTTGAATCTAGGAAGCTAAGACTGGAGGATACCAGGTTCAACAACTTAGCAAGACTCTCAGCAACTTAGTAAGACCTTATTTCAATATAAAAAGAATTAAAAAGGCTGAGGATATAGTTCAGAGTTAGAATGTCCTTGGGTTCAATCCCTAGTAGTCCTCCAAAATAAAAAAGTGAAATTCAACAAGAATAGTGTCCATCAACAGATAAATGGATTACAAAATTATAGGATATACACACAACAGAACTCTTCTCAGAAATAAAGAAGAACAAAATTACATCATCTGCAGGAAAATGGATGGAACTGGAGAACATTATGTTAAGTGAGATTGTCCAGTTACAGAAAATAAAGGGCCATATGTTTCCTCTCTTATGTGGATGCTGGTGGGTTATTGAGATACAAAAGTGACTTTAGATAAAGGAGGAGAAATCCCAGTGGAGAGATGGAGGGCATGTATAGGAGGCTGGTGGGGGAAGGGAATTAGTGAAGGAAATACTTTCAATACTTCCATTGACATTACACACGTATGAAATTATCAATGCCAACCTCAATATCATGTATGGGGAAGGGGAGGGAGTGGGAAGTGAGCCAGGGGGAGGCTCACTAAGCACTTGGGTGCATATATGTCCCCATCATTCTGAACTACATTATAATGTGAGATTACAACACACTAATAAAATTATATTATTAAAAAGAACAAACTTGCATTATAAGGAATAGGACATTACCTGAAAGGGTGGTTAAGAACTCCTCACACTGCACACGTGATTAGATCTCTTCCTCATCTGAGCAAAGCAGTTTCACTTGCTCAGTAGCTAGTGTTTTCTCACACCCTGACATTGATTTATAGGCAGATAGAGGACATACAAGCCCCAGGATGGTGTGAAGTAGGCTGTAAGAATATACACTTTACCAGCCTTGTTACTAATCACCACATTGTCAGCCACCGGATCCAGGGCAGAGGGTAACCGGTAGGTAGTGTTAAGCCATTTGGCTCTAGAGTTCAAAGGCTGAAAAATCACAGCTGCTTCTCTTATAAACCGGAAGGGTGAGATCACTGCAGAATGCAACTTATGAGAGTTGAGGGAGGACTAAAACGAACACGGAAAATTGGAGCTGCCTTAATTTGCTGAGCCAGCATATGCTGCAGAATAAATAAACTGTGCATGCAAAGCCCAAGCCAGCCACACAGAGGCTCCCATCCTGTGCCAGGACTGGATCTTGAAGGGAGCCCTATACATCTGTTGGCCTGTCAGCTGCAGGTCTGAGCCAATGGAGGTTGCTGAGGCCAGATTATTGACATGTGGCTCTCTCTAGGCAAAAACATCTCCCTCAACTGGAGAGGAAGACAGGCAGGCAGGGGATCATCCCAGGGGCAAGACAGGGCCACTATAACCCAGAAACTAATGGGTTTATCTGATGTTCAAGATACTTACGAGTCTTTTGCTTCCGTTAGTGTTTCTTCCCTTCATTATCATTAACACAAAGATTATCACTTGCCAACTCCCATGAGCTTCCTGACTATAAGGAAAGCATTTCTCTCATCATCAGCTAATGAGGACATTTTGTCCCTGTAATCCCTAAAGAAGCGTACTCCTCCCCTAATTAATCAACAAATATTTATGGAGCAGCTTTGGCACACAACCCCATGCCATTCCCTTGGAGTCTGTCTTTCCCTGCTGTGTTCTCATGGAACTCACTTTGCCTGCACTTTTACTACACTATATGATCATTACATGTCCACATGGCAGGTTTTCTCTATTTAGTGCTCTCAAATGCGGAGACCATATTTCAATCCATCTCTGTAAGTCTAGTGCCTGTAATAAGTCATGACGTACAGTGGGTACTCAATAAGTGTTTGAGGAATAAATGAATGGATGAATGCCTGGAAGGTTCTCATCCCCTTGGCACTGTGATAAATGGAGGAAAAATGGAAGCTGTATTCTCTATGCCTTTGAAAAAGGAGCACCCAGTCTTGATGTGGGTCAGATGAGAATAAATATAGCAGACAATAAATTACTACATAGATTCAGGTACTAAGTACTATAGGTTTGAGGATGGGATCCAGATAAGCCAGAGGAAGCAAACCAGGTGCCTTGTGGTGGGACTGAATTGCATTTGAAAACTGAAGATCCTGGAGGTGACAGGGATTCCTGGCCCTGCCAACTCCAGCTATTTATCCAGAATAATGAGAAATTCAGGACCTATGTTGAAATGAAAAGTTTGTGATTTTTTTTTTCTGTATTATGCAATCTTTTGGATTGGGGAAGGCCAGAGTAAGAAAGACAATATAACTTCTATTATGGAAAGCTATCCCCTCCTCTACACGAAGAAGACAGGATCTAAGTCCTCATGGATATTTTCAGAACATGACCAGGATCTAGCCCCTCTGCAAACCTTCTTTCCTTTTCCCTTTTCCACACTACAATCTTGGGGAGACACTGAAGGCATACCTGGCCTAATACTCTAAAAACAATCACACATATATGTAATATATGATGGTGGCAGAAAAAAAAAAGAACAACCCAAAAGAAATATAGCAGATGGTACATGATTATAGCCGTGGTCAGTACTAGCTTTTCCCTTCCGAGCTGCCCTATCTTGTTTCAGAGCATGATGGGACCTTTAGGTGAGATATTTATAGGTCCTTAGGGAAGGGAGCTTGAGAAGATTTAAAAAAATTAAAAGAATTGATAAAAGGAGAACACACTTATTACTTGCTACTGTTCTTGGGTATCTTCCACATGAGTCTTGAGAATATCTTGGGAGACTAGGCAGGATACAGAGGACCATATTCTTATGACTCCTCTTTATGGAGCCTTTAGGGGGTTGGTACTTTCTCCAGTTGTCCTGAGGTGAGGGAGGGGGGTGGTAATTTACAGATTGGCATCCAGACTACCTTAGTTCTTTAAGGTGTGGTTCTTGGAATTATGGGGAAGGAAAACTCTCCAATGTAGCAATGTATTTTGCCCAGAAGAAATAAGTGTCTCTTTGCATGGCCAAATGTGCACTTGGACAGGCACTTGCAGAAGTGAAGGACAAATTAAAGGAAACCAGGCAGGATGAACTTGGGAAACAAGGGTCTGGACTTAAAAAAGGACAGGCGGCTTCTGCTTTGTGTTCATTTTTTATGTTGTTTCCATGGGTATCATCCTCTGGGGATGATATCATTTATTATTAGACAGTGTGGTCTTCTGCCTGAGGGGTGGAGTGTGTGTGAGGGTCATGGAGCCTGGGAGGGAACAGACAGAGGCAGCGGGCAGCCTTGAGAGAAATGGATCAATGGCTCTGCCAGTCCTGTGACTCGAGAGTACCTGGAAAATCTTCCTGAACACAAAGACCAGCTCGGGACAGAAGATGCAGAAGAGAAAGGTCTACTGTGCCACAACCCCAGCCCCAGAAGTACTGGGGCAGCGGCCTCGTCGGGTCAGTCTCAAGAAGGCAAAGACCTGGCAATTCACATTAAAGGGTATCAGAAACCCCATGTCCCAGATGCTCTAACTCAGGGTGAGGGTGAGTAGGCTCCACCTGTATGTGAGTCTTTCTCATATACAGGACTCAAAGAAAGTGGCCTCTAAGTACTCTTGTGGCTAAGATGGTCTTCTGAATCTGTATCTTCATAGTCAGTCACTAAAGAAAGAATACTGGTTAGGTTAATGTATGGAGTAGATGAAATACTCTGCAAGGAGAGAGTTCTAGACAATAGGCTTTCTGGTTCTCTGTCAGGACAGCTGACTGTACACATGGATCCTGGTGCCCATGATCCCTCGTAGAGTCTAATTCATTGGTTTTAGACAATGCTTACTAGTGGGGAAGACTGACATTTATTATTCATTTATTCTGAATAATCGCCATCAATTGACCCATCTATTCAATAAATATTTCTTTTTCTCTTTGAGATGGGGTCTTGCTAGGTTGCTCAGGCCAACCTTGAATTCCTAGGGTTCAAGCGATCCTCCTGTTTCAGCCTCCCAAGTAGCTGTGACTACAGGCACACACAACCATATTCAGCTTGATAAGTGTCTCCTCTAGTTGACTCTATCTTAGGGATGTGAGAAAAACGAAAGCAAAATAAGACGCAGATAGGACCATAACTCAGGAGAAGAGCTGCTCAGAGTAACCACCAGAGAAGGACGTCTCCCTGACGGGGGACCGATTGGGCTTTGATAAGACTGGGGGAGGCAAGTAAAGGCAAGGAGGTGTTGGTGACAAAGGAGATGTTTATTCAACTGTTCCATGAGAAGGAAACCTGAGTGGAGGTAGAAGGATATGAAAAATAAAATACTTCCCTCCTCCCGGATTCCCCTGACTTATGCACAGGAAAAGGCAGACAGTGAGACTTGGACCACAGGGAATAAAGAAATCTGAATCTGGGATGCATCCTTGCTCCTACCATGCTCTGTGGCTTTTTGCATCTTGCCCTGGTGAGATTCCGCAGTCTGTGGACACTTATTATCCACAATAATCATAATAATTAATAAAATCTTTAAAAGGGGGCTTTAATCATGCTTGTGCTTTGCTTCCAAACACATAATAAAAAGGAATTACTTATAAAAGTGACAAATTTATTCCTAATTATACCATTATTTTGTTATGCAATACAAGTAAAGCAATCTTTGAAGCTGGAAAAATGTCTCACGCAGAATTAATTAGAACTGTACACGGTTTAGAATTAGGCAATTATTTTATTGATATTTCACAACTAGAACTTTATAAGAGTACCTCAAATATTTCCATTATTGCTACTAAATAGTTATTTTATACATTTACTGATATGAGTTCTAAAGAACAACTTCAGACTGTGTGGATTTTTTTTTTTTACCATATAAAAATGTTTTTAATGGGAGAGAAAATTTATAGGACGCAGGAGTCACTATGGTCCAGGGAAATTTTGAGGAAGCAGATGGTGATTTTCAGGGAATTCATTTGTTTTTGGTCCTACCCACTACCCATTGGAGCTCAGATAACATTACTCTTCTGATAGGGGGACAGAGAAGAAAGCAGCTGCCAGGTCCATGGTAAGTCATGAGTTAATATTGTGATTCACATCCCTGTACTCTCACTGCATGTATATGTATTTATATATGCTTTTTTCAAGCTATAAAATGTGTATTACTATGTAATGCTTTTCCCTACTGCCTTCTGACCCACGCCCACACCAACTTCTTTATTTCATTTTTGCTGTAGATTAAATAACCCATGACTACTGTCATGCATTCTTTGCCTTATGCATGTAAAACGTGCCTCCTTCCCCAGCTTCTCCTAGTCTGTACATAAATCAAAAGCTAAGTTCTCTTTTTCATCTACTGCTTTAACCAGCCCTTAACTGGGGTGCATAATACAAGCACTTATTTAGAAGATTCATCAAGCTCACTGCCCCCGACCTGATTGCAAGCAACTGCTCCGCAGGAGGGTCCTCCAGGTTGACATGGGAATTCAGTGAGGGAGGCAGCCTTGCTTGGGAGATAAACCAATCAGGGAGTATCACCAGCTTCCGCAGGCCTTCTCCACTCAGTGTGCCTGTGCTCATGCAGTGACATCGTCCTGGGCCATGGTTTTGGAGTCCTCTGAGTCAACAGGGGACCCCTTTGTCTTTTGGGTTATTAAGAACAAATCATTTTTTTCTAGATGCATATAATTCGAGGAATATACATGCATGGAAAATACTTGGGCAGCCAAAGACGTTGGCAATCATATGACTTGGTTTCACACTCTAAAAGAGGAAGAAAAGAAAGAAAAGCCTGGAAAGAGAGAGAGAGAAAATAAGCAAAAGACTACATGACCGCTATGATCCCCAGGAAGACTCCTGGCAACGTCTTCATCGACCTCATTTTTAATCTTGAGGTTACATACTCACTCTGAACCCTGAACTGGAGCAATATCAATTTCGGGCCTCAGTTTCCCAAATTCTAAAATGAGGGAGTTGTTCTAGCAAGTTTCCAGGGGCTTCTGTGAGATGCACTGTGGTTATCAGCCCCACCCTGCAGGCAGCTTCTTCTTTGCCAGAGGCACAGGCAGGCACAGCGAGCTCTGAGTAGCTAAAATAATAAAAATGTTCTTCAGTCTTCCATGGCAGCCCGTTCAATCATCACAGCCCTCTTGCAGCTCAGATTTGCTACCTAATATTTAACCTAAACCCTCTCCCTGCTTTTGTTTTAGTTCATCATCACTTGCTCGGTTCTATCAATCTACCTATGCATTTCGATGCCACCTCTCACCAGAGTGCTTAGCATCTGTCCTCTCTGAGCAATGAGGTTAATATTGAAGGTAAAATCCATTTCGTAGAGATAATGTACTATAGACCTTTCAGAAGAGCTCTCTATGATAATGAGGAATGAGTTACCATGCTGAGGTTGTTTAAATGTCATTTATTTTAACAAGTGACATTCTGAATTTATTTAAAGTTGACTACAATGAAGGAAGGGTGGAAAGTTTTAAAGTTTCATGAAATAATAATAGAACTGAAAAGCAAGGAGGCTTGAAAGATGTTGCAGAATGGCAATTCTGATTACAAGCTCCGTGAGAGGGCTGTTAGGGTCGAATGCTAACTGGGATTGTGGAAGACTACAGGGAGGTGGAAAATAAGGAGAGCACTGGTTTGTTGCGCTCTCTTTTGGTTGTGCCAGGGTATGTGTATATGTGATTTGTGTGCACAGATGTCTCAGCAGGTATATGTATGTTAGTGAATGAGCTACAGTGGACACCTTCTCGTTCCCCTCGACTATACTCTTTAACACCCCTCTCACTGCCACCTCGGGGTCTGTGAGTCCTGAGGCAGCTGCCAGTGGGTGGCTCTGCTGGCTCATTTGGCTAGAGCAGGATTTGGCTTCTTAGATGAAGAAAGACTCGTGGTGGTTTGCTCTCATCCCTACCAACAGGGGCTTACAAAATTAGATGTTAAGCTCTACCTGAAGAGACAGACCAGTAGAAGAGTGGAAGTGGACCAGGGATGGAGGGGAAGGGAAATTAAAGAACTAATGAAAGAAACCATTCAAATTATGCTTTATCTAAGTATGATGGTAACACTACCAATCTCATTTATTATTTATGGGAAGGGATGAGTAATTGGTAGGTCCTGAAGGGAAACACACTAAGACACCAAGACCTATATACATATGTGTGTGTGTGTGTGTATTCTTGTTCCTTGAAAAGTGTTTTGGAGAGGAGGAAAGAGGCAGACTGCAGAGATTAGATTCTCTAGGGGAAAATGAGGGTCAGAGGGATTACTAGCTATTTCTGGAATTAGCTGAAGGTTCTCAGGCATCTAAGGGAAGATCCTTTTGATTGTAAGAAAAAAAAAAGCCAATTAGAATTGATTTAAGAGAAAAAACAAAACATGTGAGTGGGAAGGGGGTAGATTTATTGACAGGATGCTGGTGTGTCTCATGAGTCACAGAGCAGCCAGGCCCCTTGGGGGCACGGAAGGAAGGAATGGAAAGCCATCAGGAAACCATGTACCGAGGACTCTTTCTAAGTCCTTTATCTCTGGCTCTCTGCCCATTTTCTCTCCTTCATTCTCTCTGAGACATGCTTTATCTGTCTCCATAAGTATATATTAGGTAGAAGATGGATTCCCAGCAACTTCCCAAAGTATATACTTCTTAGTCCCAGCCACACGCAGAGAATGCCATGGCTAACCCTGAACCCCGTTTCCATATTGCTAGGAGAGAAAATCTGTTTGCTGAAGCCCGGAGTTCACCCTCTTGGATTTGGTCAGTGCGCACTGTAGAGATATTTGAAAATATCATATTGGACTCTATTATTACTCAAAATTAATATGCATTCATAAAAAAGAGTTCAGCTTCAATAGCTAACTGTGAATTCTCCTTGTCCTATGGCTAATGATAGAAATAAAATGTATCTCCCCTTTGGTAAACAATAACAATAAACAAACATTTTTTTTTAAATAATAAAAAGGAATCTATTTCTGGTTCAGTTACTTATGGTCAAAAGGACAGTGAAGAAACAATGAGAAAAATAATAATAATACAAGTGTGAGCTCTTGGAGCTTGTTCCTGTGCATGGAAGAGGTGAAAGTGGCTGGCCATTTTGAGCTAAGATGTCACAAATATTTCTAATTCATCAGAGAAATTTAGCACAGGCATCAAACTGAGCTCAGTATCCACTGCAACGCTGTCTTCCTAGAGATGGGAGATGGCATATGGTGGTTTGCCAATCTAAGTGAAATGCCATCTGAAGGTGGGTGATTTTATGAAGACTTAGATCATAACAACATCTTTTTTTTTAAAGTTAAGTTATTTTCTTTTCACTCCAATCAATTCCCTTATTCGAACATTTAAAATAATTATGGGCTACAGGTAAATTATATATTATACGCATGCTAAATTATAACCCAATCTCCACCAATTAATATTTATTGAGCAGTGAATGGGCAAAATATGCTAACTTGGGGATTCAAGCCCTGAGTGTAATTAAGTATTTCGGCTGGGAAAGATTATAACTGCATCTTCTCAAACATTCCTCCCTCCTTCCCCCAGTGTATACGAAGGGAAATATAAGGATAATATGCTAACCCTTAGCTTATCTCTGAAGTTGTTTACACAGAAAAAAAATCAATTCCTTTAAATATTTTAGATCTTATTTCCTAGTAACTAACCAATGGTGATTTATGATGGTCTTAAAAGCTAGGCAGAAGAAGCAAACTTAATTTTATTTATTTTTTCATTCTCAACGGTTCCTCATGGGTTTCTCATGGGCAGGTATGAAAGATACTATGGTAAACTACACAGTCCAGTGGGATCTACTGTGGTCAGTGGATTAGTAATGCATTTACTAAGTATTGTTAATTCTGTTGTAGGACTACGTCAAAGGGTTATGGTTAGGCAGAAAATAGAAATCACATTGTGTCTGTAGCTTTGAAAACTGTGATTAAAGATGAAAAATTATTTAGCTCATTATAAAGCATTTGTAAGTCCAGAGTTTAAGACCTGGAGTAGATATTGATTTTATAAAAAATATTACAATTATGCAGGGAGATAGAATGGTGGCTGGCAATTTAGCATTTGTCACTCCCTTCATGACCTCGTTTTTCTTCACAAGAGGGATTGGTACATACACCTTAAGGATGATCGGAGTCTGCAAATTCTCCCTGCAGAAAGGAAGGGGAGGGCACAGTGTGGTCAATGTTGTCCATGGCAGATATTACAGAAGTGGAGCCCTAGGTAGAAAGTACATTGATCGTCAAGGCAACCTGACAGACTTCCTGGTCTGAATTTGAGAAATCTAGTGCCCCATTGATAGTATGAGTACATATCCCATTTACCCAGGACATTTCCAGTTCATTGCTATCTAAATGTAAATGGTTAATTATTTTGTTTCCTACATATACAGGCATCAGTTCAAACAAAGATTGTACAAACGACCATCTGTAAAAAATAAATTCACCCTTTGTGCTGCACCCTTCATGCTGCATGTTGGTAGAATTCTTTCTAAGCCTTGTTTCCATGTTCAACCCCATATTTGGATTTCTGACAGCTCTAAACATCTCTACTGTCACTTTACATATACACCTTTAGAGAAATTTCTACTTTCGAACTTCCATTCTTTGAGTTTTCTTGTTTGAATCTCACATTTACCCAGAAGGTTAGGCATTGCCTAGGTTATGATTGCTTCAAGATTTAAAAATGCTTGTTCAAGGTGATCATGGTTGTTGGGGAAGAGACTAGATGAGATTTTAGATTCCACAATTACTAGGCCTGTGCTTTTCCTGCTATATGAAAGGCAATGCTATTCATACAGTGATATCTCCAGGGCAGAGTTCTGAGTATTTTTCTTACTTAGAGCAATGACTGACCTGTAGTCTGTGTCTGTTATGCTTACAGAATCCAGACAGAGAGGATAGAACTACATATGACTCAACACTGATTGTTCTTCTTCTTTTAAGTAACTACATTACATTGCTCCTTCTAACCCCTTTGATAGCATGTCTGGATCTTTATATTTCTCCAATAAAATGATGTTATGGTTTGGGCTTCATGCCATAGACAAGGCGGCCATGTTGGAGGTGGGGCTTGGTTGCTGAGGTAGTAGATCATTGGGGGTGTGGTCTTGGGGTCTGTATAGATATGTGTGTCCCTTCTCTCCTGATCTCTCTCTTGACTTCTGTACTCCACGATGTGAAAGCAGAATCTTTGCACTCTTCTCTCTGCTTGTGCTGACATGTTCTCAGCTTCAGAGACTTCCACCAGCCTGATATGGAGTGCAATCTCTGAAATCTCTAGACCTGTGAGCAAACACATTTTCCTTCTTCTAAGTTATGGTCACTAGGTAATTTTGTTCACAATAGCAGGAATGCTGGCTGAAACAAGTAACAACAATAAGATTACCCCTATCTTCTCAGATTGTAATGGTGGACATATATAAAAAGATTTGGATTTTTTTAAAAGAATGATAAAGCTTGATATTTAAAGTAGATATAAAAACATGACAGGTTATGATTCCCATAAAATGCCTTGTATGGTCTTACAGAGAGTGGTCCCTTGTTGACCTTGTTTGAGCTCAAACCCAGGGACCCTCAAAGCTCTGAGTGCCAGCAGCCACCTGCTCCAGGTCTCTGAGTGTGAAGTGGAAGGGAAGGCAGGGCTAGCCGCTTAAAAGAAAAGAGAAAGTGGATATAAGATGTAGCACGTATACAGCAGCCAGACTTGGTCTTTTTAAAAGAAAATTGAAGGCATATTTTGGGCATAATGTCTGTAATCCATATTTTGGAACCAGTGAATGTATGTTAGTGCTTATTAGGCCATATACAAGCTTGCTTAAGTGGAAGTGGTTTTCCCTTTCACTTCCTAACTAAAACTGTTGGGTGTGCTGCTGTTTTGTACTAGAGAAGGCATATCTGAGCCCAAAGGAAATGCTAGCAATTTAATAGGAGATAAAGGGATCCAACACAGCTCACACACACAATAAATGAAATGAGAGGCGACAGACTTGTAATGTGTCTTTAATGTAATCACAACTATATTCCAAGGGTGAAGGTGTGATCTCAATTTGGATGGATGCACACGGCTTTCTCATTTGAAATCATCATTAGTGGGTTGTGTGCACCTTGTTGAAATGGGAATCTGCCCTGCGGAAATCTAATACCCCCTAATGAAACTAGAGAACATCAATTGTGACAGAAGGGCTACAGCTGAGTCAGACAACCCACAGACAACCCACGCAGCCCAGTGGCCTGATTTTCAGTGGTCAATACCAAAGATTCCTGCCCCTGATTAAGAACAACACCTGAAGAAAGCTTTAGAGCTCTGGTGTTGGGGAGGACCCAGTCCCACTTCTGTGTCAGAAGACCAACTGTTCCTCCAGGCTGTGTGAGGCCTACGTGCACACCATGGCTCTCTCAGGTGCTGTGCTGGGGATCACTTTACATCTCCGGTATATTTGATTTATAAAGTGGATTTGCTCCTTATTCCTATTCCTCAGCAAATGAAAGCTATTTACATTTTAAAGGATGCTTGCATTGCTGGCATTTCTTACTTTCTGGGATTGCCGTGGCGTTTCATCTGTTTCTTATCACATTCAACCTGCCTCAGAGTTATTTGTGTCTGAGGTTTATTTTCCCCAGCAGACTGTGAACCTTTTGATATTAGGGTCCAGTTTGTAATCATTTTTGTAATCCCTCCTCACACGTTAGCACAGGGCCTGACAAAGAGGCGACTTGAGTTGTGCTTGGTGAACTGAAGTGAAACCTTTCTCCTCTACTGGCAGGCAGGACCATTGCTCTCCGTAAAAGTCCATGAAGAAATTAAATGAATCAATTTTTATTTTGTGTTTTCCTTTCTGTGTTAGTGCAAACTATATCATGTTAATTAGCTGTGAGAGAATTCCAGGAATATACTGTCTTCCCAGGCTTTCAACTTAGTTTATAAATAAGTTATATATTTGTCAAACTTTGCTAACATTTCTAGCTCCTTAAAAAATTATACTTATGATTAAACATAGACTACTCTTATCTAAGCTTCACTAACTATAACTCAGATATTTTGAGAGAGGGTCCCACATTGTGCGACTCACTTGTTATGTAGCCTTCAACAAGGGGCAGCTTTGTGGGTCTCAGCTGCTTCATGCTTGAAACACAGTGTGGGTTAAAATGAAACTAACGAAGTTATTAGTGTCAAAGTACCAGGTAATTTGCAGAGCATTCATAAATAAAAGGAGTTTTGGCAAATAAAGATAGAAAGACCTAAAAGTGGCAATGCCTCTTCATACCAGTACATCAAGGGGAGGAAGGGAGTCTCATAATGAACTTGGTCTGTGTTCGAGAATTCAAATGCATTTCAGCAAGACTGACACACCTGTGAGGCAGGGCCAAAAAGGTCTAATTATACCAATTGCCCAGTAGTTCCCTAGGAAGAGAACTCGGTTTATGATAAGAGCATTTACCCTGGAAGGATGTTCTAAAGACAGTGATGGAGACTCAAGGAGGAGGAGCTCTTGTGAGTCATCCAGCCTTTGGTCTCTACTTCTCTCATAAGTCTATAACACTAGGATTTTTGGCAGAACCCTGAGAAGCAGAAGTTATGACAAAGACAAGGGATAAACAATGAACCCAGGACACTAATTCCACAAGTCTCTGTGGGACTTCGTGTGGTAAGCCAGACTTTTCTGTTTCCCATGTAACAAAGCTCAACTCTAGGGGAATGGAGGCCCTCTTCCTTCTTCAGCATGGGTTACAGAATGGGTTAGAATATGGTGCGAAGCCAGAAGACATAGGTTTGGTCACACTGAGAGTCCCTACCCGCATTGGATCACAGTGTCCACTATCTATGATGGTAGTGGCACCATTTGTTTATGGAAGCAGCAGCATGCTAGTGACGCTGGAGCAATGGGAGCTAGTATCCTTGCCCAGGACATCACTGCATCCTCCTTGAAGACAGCAGGAAGCAAGGTGGCGTCTCTGAATGAGGGGACTGGTATGTCCTGGGCTTGTGAACATGGACCAGTTTGAGCATAATCAAAGGGCCTTGGAGGGATGGCAGTAACATTATCCAAGAGTATTGGTGTATCACTATAAGGGGTGGAAAAATTTCCATGAATTAATATGAAATCAATTACAACTTGAGAGAGGGTACTTGTTATGGTACATGTGATTACAAAAATCAAGTCTGGGGCAGCAGAGAAGACACAAAGCCAAGAAGAACTGGGTATGTGCATTACTTCAAACAGGAGAGGGCTGTAGGAGAGAGGCTGGTGTAGCTCCTGCAGCATCCTGTGCTTTTAAATAAGATTGAGGACCTATATGCACTTAGAATGCAAGAGATGCTCATGAAGAATGCTGGCCTCCATAGGCCTCGGGGAACATTATCTTTAGTTGTAAAGAGGATGAGAGCATGCTTTACTTGTTCTTTCCTTTTACCATTCCCCAGAACCATAGCTTTCTTGGGCTCAGGCAAGTGCCCCCTCATTTCTGAGCATCTACATTTCACAATGTTAAAACAAGATCTGCTATAGATAATTTAGCCCCAGGAAGTTTAAGCCAGGGATAGTCAAGCAGGGCTTCAGTAACAGAGAACATCAGGACTCTTTATTTCTTTACCCTGGGACTTTTATTTCTGAGCCAAGAAGATAACACATCTTAATAGCAAGCAGCTGAGTTAACTAGATAAAAGGTTTCATAAACAGTTAGTGAAATCTTGAAATCAGAGAAACCGGAGATTCACAACCTTACCTTGCTTGACTGGATCTAAATGTACATCACGGAAAGCAACACAAAAGGAGATGGCAAGATACTGGGCAGTGCTCCCACGAGCCGATATAGGTTTCAATTCACTCATTCATTCCGTGGATATATATTGAATTCTACTACACAGTTTCCTCTCAGCTTAGGTTTGCAGATAAGAGATGCCAAAAGAATCAATCAGCTAAAATGGACTTAATGATCTACACAATAAAGATTACATTAAACTAATGAGTACATGGAGCTAATAAAAAACCAGTTTTACCTACTAGCAATAGTACAGAAATAGAAAAACTAAAAAGTTGAGGTCCACCAATGAATACTGGTGTTAAAAGTTTATAATATAATATAGTATATTAATATACTCATATATTAATATACTAATATTATCTGAGTATGCATCTTATTAATATGATATAATATATCAATATTATCTTGGTACACATACTAATAATATTATATAATATAATATATTAATATACTAATATTACGTTAGTATATATGGATTCAAATGAATAAACTGACATATAGTAAAAGGAACAGGATTAATTACAGTAGTCCTAAAAGGTAGATGATAGGCAAAGACAGCCAAACTCAACTAAAAGGAAGAAAAGCTACTTTGTGAGAAGAGTGAGCTCTGGAAATCTCTGGGGGAATGATTTTGGTAAAGGAAGAGGTAGAAATGGTATTGGAGGGGCTGAGAGCCTGAGCACTAGATTAGGGCCTTGGACTTGAGAACTGCTGGTCCCAAGATTGGCCACTCATCACCAAAAGATTTTATGTGAAGCAGAAATTCAAGAAAACTGCAATTACTGTGGCAGCAGTTAGAAAAAGGGAATATCAAAGGAAGTATCGAGGGGAAAAATGATTGATTCTGAACAAAGGAAAATTAAAGATCAAAAGCAAGAAGATAAAGGAAATCATACTGGTTTTGGACAAAGACTACACGCATTCAAAACCTATAAATAGATAAATAGGGAGCAATTTTCTGAAAAAAATTAATGAAATGGAGCAACAACTGAGATATGGAAAATAATGATTATGTGACGATGGGAATAAAGCCAGTCAAATGCTACCACATCAATTAAGGAAACAGCAGGCCTCCAGAGCAGAGGCAAAAATAATACAACTTCTGAAGACCCAACATTTACAAGACGACATAAAAGAACCAAGAGAAACATGTGCTTTTCACTACTAATCTGCTTTTACATGAACTATCACACACAAAAAAAGAAAGAAAAGACTTAAGAGACATGAAAATGAATCAAATTGCAAAGTAGGTTCTTCAAAGCTATTTTCCTTCATTGGTTCAAGTTTCACTTTCTCCTATGTCACCTCTAAGTCAGGTGCCTGCATTTTAAGTACCTGACCACTCGACGGGTGACGTCACCAACTCTGTAGACTGAGGCCTCTGCTTCCACTGGGCTCCCGTGTTGACTTTCAGCTTCCTTGACAGCCAGAGAGAATGTTTTCAGCCATGCCACTTCCGGCTTCCCCCTCCTGATTTCCAACACTAATGAGTAATCTGTCCACGGCATCCCTCTCAAGACACACCTGCTGAGCACGCAGTTGGATGAACAGTTGGACTGAAGGATGCAGTGTCCCTGACGACCTCTTTCTTCTCAGTTACCAAACCAAGGAAGATACTAATGTTCTTTCTGATGTCATTAATTAGCTGTGCTTGACTGATTGTGAATGGTGCCGTTGAAATTTCATTCTTAAATGTGCCTTCTCTTCCTTGTTACTCTCGTGTCATCTGTTTTGACATCTGTTTGGTTCCTCTGTGTCCTCAGTGCCCGGCAGAGTGTTTGGATCATTGTTAGTGCCAAGAGTGAATGAAGCTTCACAGACTCACCTTCCTTCCTCTGAATCCACTCCCTAATTCCTGCCTCTGACTCTTCCTCCTTTTCCTTTATACTCCTGCTCCAAATCATAGACTCTCCCAGAACTGTTTCTTGTCTTCCCCTCATCTTATTTTATGCTTTTGCTCTTCCTTCCTCACTTAACTTTTGCTTTTCTTTCTTTCTTTTTCTGTCTTTCCTTCTCTCTCTTTCTATATTCTATTTTAAGGCCATGTATAGATATCCAGAACTCAAACCAAACCAACCAACCAAACAAACAAACAAATAAGAGCAAAGAGCATTGTAGTATTTCTTGTCTTT
Organism: Graphiurus murinus; assembly: GCA_004027655.1. NCBI lineage: Eukaryota > Metazoa > Chordata > Mammalia > Rodentia > Gliridae > Graphiurus > Graphiurus murinus. The sequence goes on from PVLC010009452.1 coordinate 32,220, forward strand.
GTTTTATTTAATTTTTAACAATCTTGTTTTTATAAAACCAGAATGCAAGATCTTCTTTAACTCTTCCTAGGTACTTTGAGTACGATTTCTTAGAAATAAGGTTTCTCACAAAGTTCACTTAAAAACAGAAGAACATATGAAATAGCCTATTTGTAAAACTGAAATAAGTATAATATAAATATTCATCAGTATTTGAATAAAAATGAACCATAAATCCACAGTTACAATAGCATGTAATTTCTACCCATTATGATTATTATTTCCAAGTTTCTTTGTTTGTTTGGTTTTGCAGTGCTGGGATCAAATCAATAGCCTCATGTATGCTAGGCAAATACTCTTCTAGTGAACTGATCTACTAGATGGAGATCACCAGCCCAATTTCCAATAATATAATCCAAGCTTTCCTTTTATGCTGATTGTCATTTCAACTCATCCTAAATTTACAAAACTTAAATGATAATCTTCTGGTACTAGGTTTAATAGCTCCTAATTGCTTATGTTGATTTCATAATTTATTTATATATTTTAATAAGGTTACACATGAAAGTAATTTAAAGAGTTGAAATTAAAGTTTCTTATGAAAAATTACTATAATTTCTCACTTCGCCTACATAGTAATTTTCTATTGTTGTCAGGACAATTTATTGCAAGCTTGGTGGCTTAAAATGGCACAAATTTATTATTTCACAGTTCTGTAGGTCAGAAGTTCCATTTGGGTCTCAGAGGGCTAAAATCAAGGCGTCAGAAGGGTGAGCTCCTTTCTGGAGGCTCCAGGGGAGAATCTGTTCCCTTGCTCACTTGGAAATTGGCAAATTTGGTTCCATGTGGTTATAGGACTTTTGTGGCTGTTAGCTCTGTTCAACCTTAGTCCTGGTATTTGTACATAGTCCTCTAGATCTCAGAACCAGCAACAGGACACTGGATCAGACTCACCATGCCATTTCTCTAACCTTACTTCTGCCTTTTTCTTCCACTTTTAAGGATTCAGTGATTAGATTTAGCCCACCCTGATAATTTCCCTCTTTTAGGATCCTTAACCTTTATCACCTCTGCAGAGACATGTTAGCAAAGTCCTTCTGAAATGGAAGGTAACATTCACAACTTCCAGGCATTATGACTTGCACATCTTTCAGGGACATTATTTGCTTACTACAACATGGTCATCTACAGTCAGCTCTATTATTTGGTATTTATCTTAATATCTCTAAATAACATCCTGAATCAGAACTTAATTTTCTATCAGTTTTTGCGATTATATCTTCTAGTTTTAGAAGATGACTTAGCTATCTTTCATATTCAATTTTTCATATATGTCAATTTCTTTTTCCTTTATCCTCCTAGTATGTTTGAATTAAAATTAGATAAAATATAGTTTATACACTACTACTGTTATACAAACACTATCCATAGCTGAACTATGTATTATACCATCATTATGACAAAATGTTTTTGCTTATTAAATTTTCTATTATTATTATCTCTCAAAAATTTCCTACTTTCTTCCGGTAGGGTAAATTTCCTCTCATCTCTTTGAAGAGCTCTCACTGAAAATTTTCTGACCTATTCCAAATCTGCATTTATTGATTTCTAAGCATATGGCACAACTGTATCATGGGAATCTCCCTGTCATTTCCACCTTGAAGATTCCTTTCATTTCTCATTGTGTTGTTTCTTTCCCTGTCTTCTTCCTTACTTCAGCTGAGCATGTTCTTTAGGAGCTGCTTGATAAAGAGTATCAGTAAGGGAGGTAATGTTCTACTGTTTTACCCTTCCATGATTTTCAAGAGAAACTGAATCAGGATGAGTTTTTTCCCAAATCCTGTGCTTTGATATGAGAGTGAGAGGTGAGGAAAAGAGGAACTATAGAGGCTAACGAGGGATTAAGTGTTGTGACTTAATCCAGAGTGCTATGAATTACCTCTGATTTGTAGCTCAGCAGAATTGCTTCTCGGTCTGTGTTTACTCTAAATATAAGTGCTTCAAGTTCCTAAAATATTTCTCCCTTCTCACCCTCCTTGATCATTTCATTACCTGGCAGCCCTCAGACTGCTATGACTCATTAAGTGTCCATTTAATTCTCCAAAGCTAGAGTCAGGGATGTCCTTTGAGCAGATGGAGAGGTAATTTAGTGGGTGCTGGAGGTCTCAGTGTCACCTGCTCAGTGATGATACATGGGAAGTTCTCTTGATCAATGAAGGCAGAGAATGAGGTCTTGTCTTTAGCCAAAAACATATGCCATATCCACCCTCTCAGCACAGTGTCCACTTATGAAACAGTCCGCCCTATCTCTACATATGTAACTCACATACATCCTTCAAGATCCTGAGCAAAACCTGTCTCTTCCAGGAAGCCCAGGCTGATTCTCCCCTCTTCCTTCTGTGTTACTTGTGCTGATTCTGTGATATTTAGCCCTGTCCCTTTTGTAATGCAATGGATTAGAGTTATTACAGTACTCATCACCAAATCATGAGTTTATATGGGGAAAGGGATCTGCCTGACTTGCGTCCACTGTCCCCAAATTTCATAGCAAATTGCCTAAAGAAATGAAGGGACCCAAAGTCATTATGTTAAAACATTTAATTAATGTGGCTTGTTTAAATCAGAGAGCTACTTCCATGGGTCTTCTCTTTGGTTGCTTAGTACCAGGGTTTTTCTGGCAGTCCAGCCTTTGAACTAGAAAATGGGCAGCTCTCTTGTAATGCTTTCTTCCCTCCATAGTTACAGCCTTCACCTCCTGCTGCACCAGATCTGTTCTAGCCCTCCTCCAGCTATTTTTTCTATGAATTATATTTCATGGGTAAAGAGAGGATCTATTATACCTCTATTTATCTATTTATCTATCTATCTCTCTATCTATCTATCATCAATCTATCATCTATCTACCATCTATCTTGCCAAAGGAGCTTTAGGAAGTAGATTGAACATTCCGGAAGACAGCTTTTATGTTTTTGTTTTACACAGTGGCCTTTGTCTAGGGTACCTCTGCTGTCTACAATAAGGCAGTTGTAGAAATGACAAAGCATAAGCCTTTGGGGTTTGTAGCTTTTCTCTTGGCCTGAAATTCATCTCCAGGACTTTTTTTTCCCCCAATAAAGCCTTCTCCCTTTAAAACAGGTTAACAATAGGCACCATTTAGAGCACACCTGAAGCTTCTGTGCATATGAAATCAATGGAAAACTCACAGCAGTCTCCAAGGACTCTTTTTAAAATCACTTTGGACCTGATGTCTCAGAAAGAAACTAAAAGAAGATGCTAAATATCATTTCCATGCCCAAGGCATTTCACTACTTGCTACTTTAATTTCTAAAAAAGAAAAAAATACTGCTTTATTATAAGCAGCACATAGTCTATTATCCCTTGATAATAACCTTAAATAAATGCCAAACACAGAGGTCTAAAATTATTTCTGGCCTCTTGCATCACTTGCGTTTCTATGTGATGGCTCTGCAATTGACTAAAAATAATAATATATATTCATTATTCAAAGTGTGTGTGTGTATTAGATTCTTTTAGATCTTACTTCACAGATAAGCCCTCTGATAATGTAAAATCTTTGCAGAAATGGAAGGGCCTGTAGTGAGCCTTTTTTTCCCCTCCCTCCTTTCCTTGACTTGCTACTTTCAGTTTAGTTTCCAAGTCCCCTTACTTGGTCTCCTCAGCACTCCTACCTATAATCCGCACCTCCTCATCACTCTCTTTATCATCACCTTCATCCCGACTGACTTTCACAATATCTCCACTGAACTTCTGCTACTATCTCTGACTGGTTTTTATCTCACTTCGGTCCTTCCATGCTGTTGTCATTCCATGATCCTGTCAGAATAATCTTCTAGCCTTTAAAACTGGGCCTTAAATATTTTTGCTTACCTTCCCAAAGTTCAAAATAAACTTAATATTTCAGGTACATCTTTTCATGATATTTTTCCTGCCCAGTTCTGTAAATCTGTTTTGCAACTAACCCCATAAACACTCTTCAGGTTAGCTGTAGCAATAATCTTGTAGTTTTTGGATGCTTCAGTTGTTTCATGTCTCTGGACTTTTGCTCACTCTATTCCATCTGTCTAGGATTCTTTTCTCCCCACTGTCTCCCTGGATAATTCTTAGATACCCATGGAAGACAATAATGTGCCATCATCTCCAGTAAGGCTCCCAGGATAGTTCTTGAGTCTAAACTCCTTCCTTCATGTTCCTCTCATATCCTGTGCATAAACCAATTCCCATGATGTCATTACTTTCATGTGTTTTTCCCTGGTGGCACTTTAATTTCTTTGTAGTAAGAGACTCTTTCTATCCTCAGTATTTAGGATAATCTCTTCAGCATATTTTGTACCACATTGATGTCTTTAGATAAATTAATGGTATTGACTTACATTTTTAACTAATATACGGGAACTAATGTCTTCAAATAAATGTAGTCTTTTTTGAAAGAATTTTCTTAGAGGCATAGGCTTAATCTAATGAGAAAAAAAAATCTTATGGAAACTCCTTTTTGAGGATGACTTTTGGAGCTCATTTGCAAGTTACACATGGAAATAGGGCTTGCTTCGTTTCATGGGTACATTGCCATGCATGACATAAAACTAACTCCCGGCTCCATCACCCAGCTTATTCATCAAACTTGACTCTGAATAACTTTTGAGTGAGGATGAATTTTATTTTTGGCAACAAAAGACACAATTTGCTACCACTGAGAATTTATTTAAAAAGTTCAACTTGCTCTGAAATCTTTTCTAAAGTGGTATCCAGATATATTCTGAGCAGGCAGCATCTTTGGAATATAGGAATTATCTCCTGTGAGGATGATTTGGAAGAAAAGGTCTCAATTTTTGCTGAAGGTTTGGCTTGTTTATTTAATCATGCCCGTGACACGGAGGCAGATTGGACCTATTAGCAAAAGCACAGTATTTGAAGTCAGATGCTTTTAACTTGATCTCCAGCCCTGACACTTGCAACTTATGTGGCCTTGACCGACTTTTAGGGAAAAATGGATTTCACATTATTGTGCTACAATGAGGTCATGGATGTTCCAGAATAGAGATATCAGATGAATAATTAGTATTATTATAAAATATTTTTATTGATTGTGTTTTATGTCCTAACCTGAGCTAAAATTTCCATAATTTTCTCATGTATTTCTCTCAAAAATAAAAATAATTTAAAAATATATAAACTGAAACTCAGAGGAATAGACTTATCCAGAGTGACACAGTTTTTAAAGGGTAGGGCAAAGTAAAGTTTGTATTCAGGCAGTTTGACTCCGTAGCTCATATTCTTAACCATCCTTTTGCTCTGTTTTCTCCCAAACTATTATGTATCCAGACCCTCTAGCAATATGGAGCTAGCATGTTAATGAATTTGAATTTCAGACTATCTTCTTTCTTGTCATGTTATATTTGTGTAAATGAAAGTTTTAGGTGAACCCCATGGACAACCATCTCATCTTATACATATAAAAAATTCAACATACACAAACACACACAATTTAGTCTAGCAACTACTTAAGAGAGGCTATGTAACTAACCATTGGATTAATTGAGGATCACCTGCCAGCTACCATCTTGGAAGGAGATGTAACTTCAAACAGGAGGTAAATCTTTGTGAAATGCTGTTATGTGTAAAGCTTCTGTGTGGCCTCCAAAAAGCAGAAGTGGGTCTGACGGATGGAAGTTATGGGGAGGCATTATTTCAATTTCATGTGAGAAGGAGCGAGTGACAACCACGGGTGCCCAACAACATGGCAGGCTGCCTTGTAAGGCACAGTACTTCCTGTCATGGATGGTGTTCAAACAGAAGGTGAACGACCTCTGTCAAAGATGCCATAGACATAAGCTCTGGGAAGATATTGGGTCAACATAACCTGTGAATTCCCTTACAGTATTCAGGGTTTGGAAATTTCAGAAAGAAGCCAAGACTTTGATGACCCTTGCTTGACTCAGAGGACCATGCAGCTGCCAGAACAAATACTCCACATCTCAGAGTGAAAGGGTCTCTGGGCATGTGTCAGGCAGAGATGATGGCAGAGGTGACATCCCAACACCTCTCCTAGTTTCTGTCTGATACAAGAATATAAATACTTACGTCTGTGCAAAAACTGATCAAGCAGAAGACCAGTAACTTATGGTTTCACTTATATTTTTCAACTTAATATTTGCATATGAAATAGGCAATGATTATTGGGAAAGATGTCTGAAGATTCAAGTGGCTTATCTTTAACAGGTACTTACCTTATCTGTCATTGTATTCAGTTCACTTATTTAATCCCCGTAACAATACTGTATAAATAGGAATTATCCTCATTTTAAGGATGAGGAAACTAAAGCTTAGAAAATTGCATTTTTATAAACAATTTGAAATGTCAGGAGCAAAGTCTAGCAGAGTAGGAGGATGAAATGTTAGATGAGCAGGCTGTGGGGATTTACTGCATAAATTGATAGATGGCATGTCTTCATCTGTAACAGTGGCTTCTTGGGTGTTCCCTTCCTGGATACTGTGATTCACAGTTTCAAATCAGAATTCTTTATTAGCATCTTCCTTCCTTTCCTACACAGTGAGTTTCTAAAAGTACACTCTCCAAACATGTAGTTTCTGATAATACTGAGAAAGAGACAAATTTTGCTGCACTATTACCATTTTATATGCACTAATAATCAAATACCTGCTTAAGGTCTTAGAACATCAGACAACCAAGATGGCTCTGTGAAGTCCTTTGTACTGTCCAAGATCCCAGAAAAATTTCTGCCTCCAGCTTCTGGAAAAATAAAAAGTCTACATTTGCACTAGAAATTTTCCCTTGGTCGCTTAGCTCAGGAGGAGCTGTCATCCTTTGCATCTACATTTTTGAAAGGGAATTCTTTATAATGCCAGTGACATAGGGTTGTGATGGCTTCCAGAAACAATAAAATGTACAAATAGCCATTTTAAAATGCCTCTTGTTCTTTAACATACTAGTTGTGTGTAAGGGTTCTGCGTTGACACTCACTATGTTGCACATCTTGGCTGCTTTAGAAGGAACCTTAATTACCCTGAGAGATGAGAATTGAAGAATAAACAAAACACACTGTGTAGTATTGTCCAGATCAACAAATACTACTTAATGTACTCAAAAGTCTTATAGGAAATATCTGCAATGGGTTAGATTGAAGTCAGCATCAATTAAATATAAAAGTATTAGCAAAAGTACCAGAGGGAAAATTAAGTTTATAAACCCAGTACCTTGGATCCTAATTGACTCTGTCACTTGTTTCTTATAAGAATGTTGCCCTCTTTTCCCACAGATATTTGCATAGTGTTCCTTCCAAGTTCTTTCAGGACCCAGCACAAATGCAGTTTTAAGAGAAATCTCATCTGTCTCTTCTGTATAAAATATAACTCCCCTCATTACTCTCTATTCCCTTGCCTTGTATTTTATAGTCCAAAACAAAGTATTCCTTATTGTCTATTTTCCACAAAAGAAGAATGAGTTTTATAAAAGCAGAGTATGTTTTCACCACTATCATGCTCTTTTATATAGTACCTGTAATATTAGGACTCAATAAATATTTAAAGTGCCTTTTTAAGGTAGAACCTGTTGGCACAGATCTAAGATTAGCATTAGCTGATGGTTATTCTGTTTGTTCTTGCTGTCATTGATATCTGTCTCTTCCTAACTTTGATAAGGCAAATTTGCCCTGGAATGTTCTGGAGTATTCCCTGCACTGCCTCATCCTGTCTTTAACCTTCGGACTTACTCATCCAGACCTCATCATACCAGGGTAAGCTATACAAGCCCAGACAACCTGCCTGACTTCCAGGAATCTGGTTTAAGCACATTGCACTAAGATCTCTCAGCGTGGTCTAAACTCAGAGGATCTTGGAGGGGCTCCAGGCATTCACAGCCATCACATATGAATGGCTCCTTTGGCAAAGAATGGTGGTGGGGTATGGGATCCAGAAAAGATGAATTTCATGATTTTTTTTTTTTTTGAATCAGTGCTTCTGAAAGCTTTCACAGATTGGTCCACCTAGGCTGTTTACTCTGCCAGGAAACCAATAGAGGATGTTGCGTAAGGCCCACCCTGAGCAAAAGCTACAGGTCTGGGGCAGAACCCTCATTTCCTGAGAGGGCCCACTATCATGACTGGCTCCGAGGTTGTCAGCTCCCCACAGAGATTTAGATTATTCCCAAAACATATTGTTTCTATTTATATGTTTCTTAGAAGCGCTGCCACCTGAAACCTGGACCAAAACAGTCTTCCCTGCTGCCTCGAGAACTGTCTGTTCCAGGATGGGTCCCTACATCCTTGTATTTGAGGAGTTCCACTCATCTTATTATTGCTAGGCATTGGCCATGAACATCATAGTAAATCAGTTCTAAATGTAACTAGAGTATCTTCTAGTTTCATTTCCTTCTGGCTTGAGCTACTGTTAATATACTTCTTTCCTTACTGCAATCAATACTGCAATCCTCAGCTTTTAACTAGAAATCTTGTTCAGAGATGCAGTCCTTTTCTACCTGTGAGTGTTTTGAGGTCACAGATGTCCAGTGGAGGTCAAGAGTCCCATTCAGTGGGCTCTTCTGTCAGTGATATATTACCTGGGATATAGGTGCATCACTCAGGGTTTGACCAGAGAAGAAGAGCCAGTAGGAGTAATACATAAAGTGACATTTATTCTATGGATTTGATGTCACACAATCGTGAAAGCTGTTTAAACAGTATCAGGAAGTTTGTTGCTTCGACGTTTAATACAAAGGCCTGAAGTGAGCATGGCAGAAAATTAGAAAAGAAAGATGAACATGCAATTGGGAAGAACAATGAAAAACTGGAATCAGTGAGAATGAACTAGAACCCACGAAGATACACTGCAACTGTCTCAGGTTCTCACTGTCTCCAAGTTCTCCATTTCAGCGATGTGAGTGTCCTTTAGTAGAAGGTTGCTCCCTCACAAGTATTTGACTCAGGAGTCACAGAAAGTGAAAGAGAGGAGGAGCTAGGAATAGGAGAAGGAGCAAACCTTGCTGCTATTCTGTGACAACCAAGTGAGCCAGCAGATAAGCAGCAAGGTGCCTGGCTGATAACAATGCATGGTACCCTGCACTCACTATTTGAGGCAGAGAAGAATGCAACTTCTGCCTCATTTCCAGTTTCCAAATATAATGCAAAATACCTATGTTTACTATTCTAACATAGAATTATGTACAAGGAAGCAGACACCATCTCGGCTAACCTGATGCAGTACAAATCCACTATAGTCCATTCCTCTTCGCTCAATATCTATGTAATAAATATTATATGTATTTTACATATATAATTTGTTTATGTATACATGCTGCTTGTTCTAAGAAATGTGCCGTTCCATTAAGCAATTTTGTCATTGTGCAAATATTATGAAGTATACTTATACAAACCTACATCTTATAGGTCAATCACTGATCTATGAGGAAGTTGCAGGCATAACACATCATACTTACTATTTTATAATACTGTTTTTTTGTATAACTAGGAGTATTATCCAAAATAACAATTAAAAAGTATAGTATTGTATAGTAAACACATAAGCCAGTATCACAGTCATTTACCATCATTATCAGGTATTATGTATGGTATATATCTGTATATACTATATTTTATATGACTGACAGCACAGAAGGTTTATATGCTCCAACTTTATGGCATCTACAACGTCACTAGGAGACAGGAATTTTTTAGCTCCATTATAATGTATGGGAAACACCTTCATATATGCAGTTGGTCATTGACCAAAACATTGTTATACAATGCATGAATGTGCATCCTTGTAAAAAATACCTAACTTCAAAATAGAGGCAATAGCAAAATAAATTGTTCAGTGGTAAATATACAAATATCCCTTGTACAGTGAAACCATATTGACATTTCCTCCCAAAGAGAATACAAAGTCTTTTTATCTATGTTTGGGTTATATATTTCTCTTCTAACTGATTTATATTATACCTTAGATACTGCAACTCAAATAGTGAGATACAAGGTTAATTTCTTGTGACATAGTAAGAACTATGGATTTGATCTTTGCACCAGATTTCTGGCTCAGCACCTAAAATTCTTGAAATTTCCTGAGCATTAGGAGTGCTAAGTGCGTTTTTTTGTTCTTATTTCTTGCATGTTTTATCTTTGACCTTGATTCATGACACAAAGCTCCTAATCTCTTGGAATTTTCTTGATTCCCTTTATTCTAAAAAAGATGACTCTTAGGCCCTTCAAAGGGGCCAAGTCACCAGAAACACTAGGAATGACTAGAAACTTAGAATTCTGAGCTCTGTCTTCCATATTCAGGGAGGGAAGGGGGTGAATAATGAGTTAGTGATGAGTTCCTATGTAATAATGAGTTCCTATGTGATGAGGTCTTCATAAAAATCTCTGAAGCACATGACTTAGAGAACTTCTGTATTGGTTTGCAAGAACACATCCATACCCAGTGTGCCGGTGTATATCTGTAATCCCAGTACTTGGGAGGTTGAGACAGAAGGCTTGCAGGTTAGAGATCAGTCTCACCGACATATTAAGGACCTCAGCAATTTAGTTCAACCCCATTTCAAATTTTTAAAAAAATATATGGCTGGAGGTGTATCTCAGGGGTAAACCATCCCTGGGTTCAATCCTCAGTACCACACAAATAAAGCAAAAACAAAAGCAACCCAAAAAGCTTATCTATGGGTTGATAGGGTGACATACTCCAACTCTAAAGATAGAAATTCCTGTTCTTGGGGCACTTTAGAATATTACTTTATGTATCCCTTTTTATGTCTGTTCATTTGTATCCTATAAAATATCATTTGTAAAAATTTATCAATAGTAAGTAAACTGTACTTTAGCAAATAAATGAACTTGAGAAAGGGGTTATGGGAACCTCACATCAGTTGATCAGAACTTATGAGTTACCTGGGGATCTACTACTTGCAATTAGCATCTGATGTGGGTGGCAGTCTTGTGGAACTGAGCCCTTAACCCATGAGACCTGTGCTAACTCTGGTTAGTAACAGAATTGAATTGAATTATAAGACATTCAGCTGGTGTTAGAAAATTCATTCACATGGGGGAAAAATTCACACATCTGGTCACAGAAGGGTTCTGTGTTGAGTGTGAATAGAGGGAAAATCCATTTTATTCTACTATTAAAACATCTGAACTGTTACCGAGATGGGAGAAAAAAAGGAAAATTATATAAACCCAAATATATTAATAGCATAGCAAGGAGTAAATTAATCATAACTATTGTGATCTCATTCCTTCAATTTGTCATGTGGTCGTAACTAGTATTTACAATGATCTTCTACTACCCAGGACATCTTACCTTGCCTTCAGCAAGCATCTTGGTAGATATTTTATTCCTTACCTAGTTAGGTGACAAAAAAAAAAAATCTTCATACTTAATGATTTGGGGGTCATTAGCAGTTCTACTTATTTTTTATGTTAATCAAATGATATGAGAGTACTAAGATGACACCATCTATTTATATATAGAATTATTTTCTTTACCTGCCGATTCACTAGAATGAGGACCTCATAGTGGGCAGCTGGCAATCTTAACTTTCAGTCTAATGGAACCACTTCTGAGTATTCTAGCAGAAGGAGTCATCATGTTAGAACTAAGACTTCTAGACACTTAGAATAATAGAGCCTAAAGTCAGAACTGACAGTAAAAATTTAGCTGTGAATCATGAAGAATGACAGGGGAGGAATCATTTCCAGGTCTCCTCTTGTTTCTTGATCCTGCAAATGTGAAGTATGAGAAAAACATACCATGTCCTGGAACACCCATCTGGCACTGAACAAGTTTTCAAAAGGCAATTCCAGGAGGATACAAGATAAAATGGCAAAGTTGGAAGCTAGAGAGATCAGTCCCCCTACCCAGACAAGAATTATACTGGCACAATCTCTCCAATGTAGCAATTTTGGAACTCTAAAATCTAGTGAAGGCTTGCAACTTTCAGGGAGAAAGCTTAAATGATAAATTGCAATTAAATTCAGTCAATCTCACTCTTAGCTAGGCAGTGTTTACTAATCTCCCAGCCCCATGACAGGCAGCTGTGTGTGTATGTGTATTGCTGGAACAGTTTGCACATAAGCTGTAGGAACCAGTGTGAACAATAAGGAGGTTTCCTTCCCAACATTTTGTCCTGATCAGTGATTGCTGCTTCTGATCACAGAGAAGCAGACTCAGTATGATTGTACCTCCTCTTATTTTTTTAGGCCCCTCACTCATTAGCTGATATGACCTTCAAGAGATTAAAAAAGTCCATATGTGATTATCCCCCATTCATTTATTTAGTTTTCGCCTTTTTGGAGACAGAAATTAAATTCTATAATATTAAAAGCAAATGCATATATGAAGACCATTAGGAAAGATCCCAGTACTTGGGAGGCTGAGACAGGAGGATCAAAAATTTATGGCCAGCCTCTGTTACTTAGTGAGGCCCTCCACAACTTAGTGAAACC
>PVLC010009453.1:6614-54108 GCA_004027655.1 Graphiurus murinus
GTACTGGGGATTGAACTCAGGGGCATTCTACCTCCAAGCTATACCCCCAGCCCTATTTTTTATTCTTTATTTTGAAACCGGGTCTCACTAGGTTGCGGAGTGCCTCACTAAGTAGCTGAAGCTGGCCGCGAACCCGGATCCTCCGGACTCAGCCTCCCGAATGCTGGGATTACAAGCGTGCGCCACCACGCCCGGCTCACAGTGAGATATTATTCAGCCTTTTATTTTTATTTTTATTTTTTGCGGTACTAGGGATTGAACTCAGGGGCATTCTACCTCCGAGCTACACCCCCAGTCCTATTTTTTATTCTTTATTTTGAAACCGAGTCTCACTAAGTTGCGGAGTGCCTCACTAGGTAGCTGAGGCTGGCCGCGAACCCGGATCCTCCGGTCTCAGCCTCCCGAATGCTGGGATTACAAGCGTGCGCCACCACACCTGGCTTATTCAGCCTTTTAAAGGAAGGAAATTAGCCAGATGTGGCTGAGACCAGAGGATCCGGGTTCGAGGCCAGCCTCAGCTACCTAGTGAGGCCCTCTGCAACTTAGTGAGACCCTGTTTCCAAATAAAGAATAAAAAATAGGGCTGGGGGGTATAGCTTGAAGATAGAATGCCCCTGGGTTCAATCCCCAGTACTGCAAAGGAAAATAAAAGAAAAAAAGGGAAGGAAATGCTGGTACATGATACAACATGGATGAACTCTGAAATCATTACGCTAAGTGAAAAAGATTAAAAAGTTCTGAGCCAGCCGGGCGTAGTGGCGCACGCTTGTAATCCCAGCATTTGGGAGGCTGAGACCAGAGGATCTGAGTTTGAGGCCAGCCTCAGCTACCTAGTGAGGTACTCCGCAACTTAGTGAGACTCGGTTTCAAAATAAAGAATAAAAAATAGGGCTGGGGGTATAGCTCAGAGGTAGAATGCCCCTGAGTTGAATCCCCAGTACTGCAAAAAAAAAAAAAAAGTTCTGAGCCAGGCATGGTGACTCATGCTTTTGTAATCTCAGTACATAGGAGGCTGAGACTGAAGGATCCAGGTTCGCGGCCAGCCTCAGCTACCTAGTGAGGCACTCCGCAACTTAGACTCGGTTTCAAAATAAAGAATAAAAAATAGGGCTGGGGGTATAGCTCGGAGGTAGAATGCCTCTGAGTTCAATCCCAAGTACTGCAAAAAGAAAATAAAAAATAAAAAAAAATAAAAAAATGATTGAAATCACTGGCCTGTAATGCCAGTACTTGAGAGGCTGAGTTAGAAGGATTACAGGTTTGAAGCAAGCCTTAGCAACTTAGTGTGACCCTGTTTTCCAAATAAAAAATAAAATAGAACTGGGAATGTATCTCAGAGGTAGAATGCCCCTGGGTTCAATTCCTGGCACCACCAAAAACAAACAAAAAAGGTTGAAACAGTAAATTGTATGTTATGTATATTTTATTTATTTATTTTTGATATTAGAGATTGAACTCAGGGGCATTCTACCTCCGAACTACACCCCAGCCCTATTTTTTATTCTCCGGTCTCAGTCTCCCAAGTACTGGGATTACAAGCATGCGCCACCACGTCTAGCTGTTACGTATATTTTATCTTTTTTTGTGTGTGTGGTACTGGGGATTAAACCCAGAGGCATTCTACCTTGGAGCTCTACCCCAGACCAATTTTATTTCTTATTTGGAAATAGTGTCTTGTTAGTTGACAAGAGTTTCACTGCTTGCTGAGGCTCTCCTGGAACCTGCAATCCTGTTCCCAAGTATTGCTTCCTAAGTATTGGGATTACAAGTGTGCGCCACCACGCCTGGCAGTTATCATAATTTTTTAAAGTGGTAAAGTTTTAAAAAATCAGAATGGTATTGACTATGAAAGGATTTAATGAGTTATTTAAAGTTTTACCTTAGAGCCAGGCATGTTGGCGCAGACTTGTAACCCCAGTACTTGGGAGTCTGAGACTGGAGGATTGCAGAATCGAGGACAGCCTCAGCAACTTAGTGAGGCTCTCTGCAACTTAGTGAAGACCCTGTTTGAAAATAAAGAATAAAATTAGGCTAGGGGTGTAGCTCAGAGGGAGAATGCCCCTGAATTTAATCCCTAGTACCATAAAAATGAATAAGTAAAAGTTTTATTTTAGGCTGGGTGTGGTTGTACATGCCTGTAATCCCAGTATTTGTGAAGCTGATAGGAGGATTGCAGGTTCGAGGACAGCCTCAGCAATTTAGTGAGACCCAAGGTGTAGCTTGGAGGTAGGATCCCCATGGGTTCAATCATCCTCCCACCTCCCCAATAAAACCAGATGTGCGTGTTTCACCTTGTCTCTTCCCATGACCCGTCATGTTTCCCAGAGTCTGTTCATGTAAGATTGCTTTGCTTAATGGGCTTGATAAGGATAATTCCCAAATCAGTTACGTCCAAGCATGCTCAATCTGATGTAGATCAATCTTCTAGATATACGACTGTGTATTATAAGTGTATGTGAGCTAAAACCCTTCTAACATACATGGAGAGCTGATATGGACTGGCCATTGTGACACCTAAGAGGCCTGGGCAGGATACACAGGTGAGCAGGGGCACCCTGCCTGTGCTGGCTATCCACTAGCATCCAGGTCTCACTGGGCTCAGCTCAGCTCTAATTTGTTCTGTATTTTACTTATTCTGCTATTTTGTTATTAGGGCAAAGCAGGAGGTTCCACTAGTCTTAAGATTGCTTACTATTCCCATAACTTTTTTTTGCGGTACTGGGGATTGAACCCAGGGGCATTCTACCTCTGAGCTATATCCCCAGCCCCATTTTTTAATTATTCAGTTTTTTTTTTTTTTTTTTTTTCAGTACTGGGGATTGAACTTGAGCATTCTACTTCCGAGCTATACCCCCAGCCCTATTTTTTATTCTTTATTTTGAAACAGGGTCTCACTAAATTGCGGAGTGCCTCACTAGGTAGCTGAGGCTGGCCGCGAACCTGGATCCTCTGGTCTCAGCCTCCCAAATGCTGGGATTACAAGCGTGCGCCACCATGCCCGGCTGTGAGAGAGAGAGAGAGAGAGAGAGAGAGAGAGAGAGAGAGAGTGTGTGTGTGTGTGTGTGGTATTAGGGATTGAACACAGGGGCATTCTACCTCCGAGCTACACCCCCAGTCCTATTTTTTTATTCTTTATTTTGAAACAGGGTCTCACTAAGTTTCAGAGGGCCTCACTAAGTTGCTGGAGCTGGCAGCGAACCTGCAATCCTCCTGTCTCAGCCTCCCAAACACTTGGATTACAAGTGTGTACCACCACGGCTTCCCATAACTTTCTGAATCAAGCATTTTTATTCATTTGTAAGTTCAGCTGATTCCACCTATAATTCTCTTTAAGGTAACAGGATCAGCTGAAGGGACAGGTGTGGACTAGGCCAAAGGAATTGTCACACTGGGCACAGGCTGAGAATAGAAGACTTCAGATGGGGGAGAGTGGCCTGGCCAGTGGCAGGGCTTGGCCAGTCCTTGTTGGGCCTTCTCCAGGAACGCTTTGCAGCGCCTGACACACTGCTGGTACACCAGCTCAAAGTCAGAGTTGTTCCCATAATAGGGATCTTCAATTATGAGTTGTTTTTGTGGATCATAGCTTCCAAGGAGTTCAATTTTTGCTTTGCAGTTTAAACTTGATTACTTTTTCTATTCAAATCCCTGAGATTGCTTTCATCCATACACAGTATATAGTCACACGTGGCAAAGTCTTCTTTGTTAACCTTCGAGGCAGCATGATGCATGGGCATGACGACTACTGCTAGTCATGCTACTCTGCCCTCCATAGTCGGGGCAGTTTCCCACTTCATATGTGGATGTGGCTGCACTGTCTCTCCTCCAGTTACTGAAACATTCTATCAGTTACAAGTTTTCTGAAAACTGCTTCTGCAATGGGTGGCCGCCAAATGTTACCCAGACACATGAACAGCACTGTCCTGGGAACCCGCCTAGCCATCTTAAAGAACACATACTCGGAGCCGGGTGTGGTGGCACACGCTTGTAATCCCAGCATTCGGGAGGCTGAGACCGGAGGATCCGGGTTTGCGGCCAGCCTCAGCTACCTAGTGAGGCACTTCGAAACTTAGTGAGACCCGGTTTCAAAATAAAGAATAAAAAATAGGGCTGGGGGTATAGCTCGAAGGTAGAATGCCCCTGAGTTCAATCCCCAGCACCGCAAAAAAAAAAAAAAAAAAAAAAAAAAAAACACATACTCGTACCCAGCGACCTCTTTGGTTTATGCCTTGACACAGCGTATGCATACTGCCTATTTTATTTATTTGTTTTTTTGTGGTACTGGGGATTGAACCCAGAGGCATTCTACCTCTGAGCTATACTTCCAGCCCTGTTTTTTATTTTGAAACAGAGTCTCGCTAAGTTGCCAAGGCTGGCTGTGAACCTGCTATCCTCTAGTCTCATCCTCCCAGTACTCAGATTACAGGCATGTGCCACTGTGCCCAGCTCAAAATTAATTAATTAATTCATTCATTCATTTTTGTGGTACTGGAGGTTGAACTCAGGGGCATTCTACCTTTGAGCTACACCACCAGCCTGATTTTATTTTTTTATTTGGAAACAGGGTCTCACTAATTTGCTGAGGCTGCTTTGAACCTGCTATTCTTCTGTCTCAGCCTCCCAAGTACTGGGATTATAAGTGTGTGCCACCATGCCTAGCTTCTTCAAAATTAATAAATATGGTTGAAGGTATTAGCTCAGAAGTAGAATGTGCCTGGGTTCAATCCTAGTACCAGACAACAACAAAAATAACCATCTGAAGCAGGTTGTGAATTGCTTCTCAAAGGATCTATTTAAGTTTGTTTCCAGACTTGGCTCACTATCAGGAACCTATGGGAGCTCCCATAGCTCAGACCCCATTTGCAGAGGGGGATCTACTCCAAGGGGCGATGATATGCTGGAGTCCTTTATGGTGATGTTGGGATGCAGTAGCTTTGCCTCCCCAGTTACTTTTCTGTATTGATTAAAACCAGACCAAGTGGAAAAAAACAACTTCAGAATAGTTATGTGGGCAGCAGACATTATTTTAATGAAGTGAAGTTTGGCCCAGGCCTTATAACACTATTTTTTTGGATTAAGAATGCTTATTAAGGAATTTGAGATTATATATAAAATTTTTAAAAAATAGAAGTGCTGGGTTTTTTATTTGTATTTTGGGGGGCTGGGTTTGTTTTTAAGCAAGACAATATTTATATTGGTGGAGCGGCACAGAGGGGGTGTGTTTGTGTATTTAAATGTGAAGATAGTGTGCCCCGAACGCCCTTTATCAATCTGACTCATGTCACCCACACTCATGGATTTGAATTCCCTTAAATGAAATATTAGATAAATTGCTTATAATTTATGACCCAGAGATTTTTATTAAAATTTATAAAAGTAAGGCATTTATTTTTGTAAGAATATAAAACATTATAGAAAAAGGGGGAATCTCATCAGTTTTAGTCCCAGCCTTTTCCTGGCAGGTAGTGATTGTTTCTAGGTTCCAGGATTGTTTTTGTATCAGGTAGATTGACCAAAGGAAATGTGTATTATAAGTCTTTCATATCAATGATATTATAATGCATGTTTTGTTTTTCATTTGCTTTTTCCAAATAGTATATCCTGGAAACTTTTGTGTAGAAGTCATGTAAATATGTAAATGCTATGTAGACTTCAGCTTTTTTTTTTTCTGGTCCTAGGGATTGAACTCAAGGGTGTTCTACCCTCAAGCTATACCTCCAGCCCCTCTTATTTTTTATTTTGAAACAGGGTCTTGCTAACTTGCTGAGGCTGTCCTTGAGACAGTACTTGGGAGGCTGAAACAGGAAGATCACAGGTTGGAGGACAGCTTCAAGTAGGGAGACTCTCATCAACCTAGGGAGACCCTGTTTTAAAATAAAAATAAAAAAGATAGGGCTGGTGGGTGTGGCCTGGAGGTAGAATGTCCCTGGGTTCAATTCCCAATGCCACAAAAACAAAAACAAAACAAAACAGAAAACTACACAAAGCCAGCATGGACTACCCCTGTAATCCTAGTATTTGGGAGGTTGAGACAGGAGAATTGCAGGTTTTTTTTTTTTTTTTTTTTTTTTTTTCCGGTGCTGGGGATTGAACTCAGGGGCATTCTACCTCCGAGCTATACCCCACCCTCCCAGTCCTATTTTTTGTTTTTTATTCTTTATTTTGAAACAGGGTCTCACTAAGTTGCGGAGTACATCACTACGTAGCTGAGGCTGGCCGGAACCTGGATCCTCCTGTCTCAGTCTTCCAAGTACGGGGATTACAAGTGTGTGCCACCACGCCCGGCAGAGCATGTTTTTTAAAAATTCTTTTGGTAGTACTGTGAATTGAACCCAGAGTTGCTTCTATACTGAGCCACATCTCTAATTCTTTTAATTTTGAAACAGGGTCTCCATAAGTTGCTGAGGCTGGCCTTGAACCTGTAGCTTTCTATCTCAGCCTCCCAAGTACTGACTGGGATTACAGGCATGCACCAGCATGTCTGGCTTAATTTTTCTTTTAATTGTCATAAATATGAAGATTTTTGGGCAGGCCATACAGATGATAAGTATCTGAAGGCCAAATGTCAGTGTGCTGGGTATTTATTTGGAAATATTTATAAAAAATACTGAATTAGTGATGTGAAGATGACAAAAAAGTCATAATAATTAGAATAATCATGTCAGAATATCAACAAACCTTAAGAAAAAAACTTAATCTGATGTGTTTTGCATTTTCTTTGGTGCTTGCCTTTCATGTGTATTAGAAATTTTACGTTGTATGTTTTAATTTTTTTTGTATATTTGTTCAACTCAACTATAAAACAACATAAAAATTATTCAGCTTGACTATAACACCAAAAATGCCAAGGATTTCAAAGAAACTGCTTCATTATAAAGCATCAACTACTTAGTGTTCATAAGCTTTTAGTATTTGTGCCAGTGTAATCCCAGTACTTGGGAGGCTCCGGGTTCCCAACCAGCCTCAGCTACTTAGTGAGGCCCTCTGCAACTTAGTGAGACCTGTTTCAAAATACAGAATAAATAATAGGGCTGAGGGGTGTAGCTCAGAGATAGAATGCCCCCGAGTTCAATGCCCAATACTGCAAAAAAGGGTCTTTTGGCTTTTGGGCTTCTTGAAGATTAGCCTATGAAAGCAATGATACCCAGGAAAGAGCCAAGATGGACAGATGCAGATTCATGGATTCTCTAGTAACATGTGGAGAAGCTGTTAGGACTTGTGTGATTAGTGGTTCCTACATTAAAGCTCTTACTGCTATAAATAACGGTGTCTCTGGGATTCCTAGATACCCTATAGGTCTTAATATAAATGTCTACAAATGTTTTCAGTATTTAAAAAGGCCAACAAAGCTAGCTGGGCGTGGTGGCACATGCTTATAATCCCAGTACTTGGGAGGCTCAGACAGGAGGATTGCAGGTGTGTGGCCAGCCTCAGCTTCTTAGTGAGGCCCTCTACAACTTAGTGAGACCTTGTTTCTAAATAAATAAATAAATGAATGAATGAATGAATGAATGATCGATCTGGGGGTGTAGCTGGGAGGTAGACTGCCCCTGGGTTCTACTGCCAGTACTGGAAAAAAAAAGTTGGGCTTAGTGGCACACAGGTGTATTTCTAGTCCTTGGAAGGCTGAGATAGGAAGATATGGGTTCAAGGCCAGCCTCAGCAATTAGCAAGGCCCTCTGCAACTTGATGAGACACACTGCTTTAAAATAAAAAATAAAATAGGGCTGAGATATAGCTCAGAGGCAGAATGCTCCTGGGTCCAATCCCCAGTACCACACCATACATACATATATACATACATTAAAATAAAATGGCTAAAAACTTGCCAGTTAAATGAAATATTAAGTTGTTTCCCTTCATTTTGCTTTGTAGTAGCATACAAGGTGGAAGTGTAGGCATAGTTTGTTTAGTGGCTTTAACAGCTTCTTGTTCTGCCCTTTTCTCTCTTTTTTTTTTGCGGTACTGGGGATTGAACGCAGGGGCGTTCTACCTCCAAGCTATTACCCCAGCCCTATTTTTTATTCTTTATTTTGAAACAGGATCTCCCTAAGTTGCAGAGTGCCTCACTAGGTAGCTGAGGCTGGCCGCGAACCTGGATCCTCTGGTCTCAGCCTCCCGAATGCTGGGATTACAAGCGTGCGCCACCATGCCCGGCTTTGTTCTGCCCTTTTCTAAAAAAAAAGTTAATAGCATGGAGCTATAATTCATCCATTTAAAGTATACATTTCCAGCCCAGCGTAGTGGTACACGCCTGTAATCCAGTACTTGGGAGGGTGAGCAGGAGGAACACAGGCTCAAGACCAGCCTCAACTACTTAGTGAGACTCTCAGCAACATAGGGAAACTCTTTCAAAACAAAAATAAAAGGGCTGGGAATGTAGCTCAGAGGTAGAATGCCCCTGACTTCAATTCCCAGTACCATACACACACACAAAAAATAAAGTGTAAGCCGGGCGTGGTGGCGCACGCTCAGCTACCTAGTAAGGCGTTCCGCAACTTAGTGAGACTCTGTTTCAAAATAAAGAATAAAAAATAGGGCTGGGCATATATCTCGGAGGTAGAATGCCCCTGAGTTCAATCCCCAGTACCGCCAAAAAAAAAAAAAAAAAAAAAAAAAAGTGTAAAGTTCCATTGGTTTCTAATACATTCATAGACTTATGTAGCCATCACCAGAATAAGTTTTGGAACATTTTCATCACTCCAAAGTGAAACTGTTAGCATTTAATCCCGGTTTCTCCCCATCCCCCACCACCAGCCTTACTTTTTGTCTATGGTTTTGTGTATTCTGGACACCATATGAATTTACTTGTATGTTGATAGAAATGCTGCAACTTTTATACATTGTATGTATGTGTGTGTGTGTGTGTGTGTGTGTGTGTGTGTGTGTGTGTCTTGCTATGTTGCTGTTTTTGAATCTATAGTCCTCCAGTCTCAGCCTCCCAAGTAGTGGGGGCTACAGGCTTGTGCCCCCATACCCGGCTTTATACATTACTTCTAATGGGAATTAATGTTTATTTTACTTGCAAATTTGGAGGCAAGCAAAATTATAATACCAGTTATGGTCTTAGAGTGAGAGATAAGGCTGGCTAGTGAGTGGTGATGATCATCTGTAGGTGCCTGTTGATGACATCTCAGATCTGTGGTGCAGGAAAGGTACTCTTGATAGTATATTCACTGTCATTGAGCTGTATCTTCATTAATTGTGTAGAATGGTCTTAAACTCAAGATCCTTATGCCTCAGCCTTCCAAGTAGCTAGGAGAGAGGTGTGCGTTGCCTTGCCTGGCTATAAATTTTTTTTTTTTTTTTTTACGGTACTGGGGATTCAACTCGGGCATTCTACCTTGGAGCTATACCCCCAGCCCTATTTTTTATTCTTTAGTTTTGAAACAGGGTCTCACTAAGTTGCGGAGTGCCTCACTAGGTAGCTGAGGCTGGCCGCAAACCCGGATCCTCTGGTCTCAGCCTCCCGAATGCTGGGATTACAAGCGTGCGCCACCATGCCCGGCTATAAATGTTTTAATTTTTAATTCTAACTGTGGTAGTGTCTCAAATTAAGTTCTTTATTTTTTTGCGGTACTGGGGATTGAACCTATTTTTTATTTTGAAACAGGGTCTCACTAAGTAGCTGAGACTGACCGGGAACCCAGATCCTCCTATCTCAGCCTCCCAAGTACTGGGATTACAAGTATGTGCCACCACACCTGGCTCAATTTAAGTTCTTTATAAAACACCTTTACAGATACCAATGTTATCTTGCATTTTATGTTATGTGCATAACATAAAATGGTTACCCTTTTAACCGTTTTTAAGTATACAATTTAGTTTATAGCTAGGAATGGAATTATTGGATCATATATAATTCTATATTTAATTTTAAATCTTTTTTTTTTTGCAGTACTGTGGATTGAATCCAGGGACATTCTACCTCTGAGCTACACCCCCAGTCCTATTTTTTATTCTTTATTTTGAAACAGGGTCTCACTAAGTTGCGGAGGGCCTCATTAAGTAGCTGAGGCTAGCTGTGAACCCGAAACTTCCTGTCTCAGCCTCCCAAGTACTGGGATTACAAGCATGCACCACCATGCCTGGCTTAGTTTTAAAATTTTTATTTTGTTGAGGTGATGTCTTGCTAAGTTGTACAGGCTGGCCTTTTATTCATGATCAGCCCCCCTTGTAGCTGAAATTAGAGGCATGTGCCTGGGACAAGTTTTCCTTTTGAGGAACCATCAAACTATTTTCTATCACGACTAAGTTATCTCACAGTTCCACTAGCAGAGTTTGAGGATTCCATTTTTTCCCCATCTTCACCAACACTTGTTATTTTCTGTTTTCTTTTCTTTTTTAATGGTAATGGGGATTAAACCTAGGGGCATTCTACTTCTGAGCAAACCTCAGTTCTTTTTAGTTTTTATTTTGAAACAGGGTCTTGCTAAGTTGCTGAGGGCTTCACTAAGTTCTTGAGGCTGGCCTTGAACCTATGATTCTCCTGTCTTTAACCTCCCAAGTACTGGGAGACCTCGAACCTATCTCCTGTCTCAACCTCCCAAGTACTGGGATTATAGGGGAGCATCACCATACTCAGGTTCTTTTTTTTGTGATACTGGGGATTGAACCCAGGGGCATTCTACCTCCAATCTATACCCCAACCCCATTTTTTTTTTTTTTTTAATTCTTTATTTTGAAACAGGGTCTTGCTAAGTTGTAGAGGGCCTCACTAAGTAGCTGAGGCTGGTTGTGACCCTGTCTCAGCCTCCAGAGTACTGGGATTACAAGTGTGTGCCACCAAGCTTGGCTCTGCTTTTTTTTTTTTTTTTAATATAGTAATCTTAGTGGATGTAAAGTAATACCAGGTTGTGGGGTGGTTGTGTGTGTGTGTGTGCGTGTGTGTATGTCGGGGGGCAATATGGGTTGAACTCAGAGACATTCTATCATAGAGCTACACTCTTAACCCTTGAATGTGAAGTGTTGCCAGGTTGTGGTGTGTGTGTGTGTGTGTGTGTGTGTTGGGGGGGCAATATGGGTTGAACCCAGAGACATTCAATCATGGAGCTACACTCCTAATCCTTTTTATTTTTTATTTTGAAACAAAGTTTCTCTAAGTTTCTGAGGTTGGCCTCAAACCTCAATCCTCCTGTTTCAGCCTCCCTTGTACTGTGTTAAGAGGCATGTGCCATTGCACCTGGCTCAGACTGTGGTTTTGATTTTCATTTCTCTAATAACTATATATTGTTGAGAATCTTTTTCTTTTGGGAGAATGTGCTAGGGAATGAATCCAGGGGTATTTTACCTCTGAGCTATCCCCAGCTTTATTTCTTTTATTTGGAAACAGGATCTTGCTCTGTTGCTGAGAACCTTGCTAAGTTGTTGAGATTGGCCTGGAACTTGCAATCCTCCTGACTCAGCCTCCCAAATACTGGGATTACATGCCTGGCTTTCTTGTTGAGGATCTTTTAGTGTGCTTATTGGCTACCTGCATCTCTTCTTTGGATAAGTGTCCATCAAGTTCTTCATCCATTATTGAATTAACTTTTTTGGGTCATTTGTGAGTCATAGGAATTCATTATAGGTTCTGAATTTTATTTCCTTATCAGATACATGACTCACAAATACCTTCTCCCATTCTGTGGATTATATGTTTTTGGTAGTGTTCTTTGATGCAAAAATTAAAAAATTTTTGTGCTGTGTTAGGGATGGAACCCAAGGGTACTTTAACCACTGAACTACATCCCCTGCCCTTTTTTTTTTTTTTTTTGTGGTACTTAGGATTGAACTCATGGGCATTCTACCTCCGAGCTACATCCCCAGCCCTATTTTTTTTTTATTCTTTATTTTGAAACAGGTCCTCACTAAGTTGCGGAGTGCCTCACTAGGTAGCTGAGGCTGGCCGTGAACCCGGATCCTCCGGTCTCAGCCTCCCCAATGCTGGGATTACAAGCATGCGCCACCACGCCCGGCATCCCCTGCCCTTTTTACTTAACTATTTTGAGACAAGATCTCATTAAGTTGCCCAGGCTGACCTGAGTCTCCAGAGTAATTGGGATTTCAGGCATGTACCACCACCATGTTTAGCTAAAAATTTCCAATTTTAAGTTCAATTGATGTTTTTTTCTTTTTTCTCTTCTTTGGTACTGGGGATTGAACCTGGTAGTGGGGTACTCTACCTCCAAGCCACACCCCCTACTCCTTTTTATTTTGAAACAGGGTATGAAAAACCACTATGCCTGGTTGGTTTTTTCTTTCCCAGTGCATTTGGTATCATCCAAGAAATTATTTCCAAATACAATGTTACGAGCTGGGCAAGGTGGTGCATGATTGTAATCCGTGTACTTGGGAGACTGAGACAGGAGGATTGCAGGTTCGTGGCCATCCTCAGCTACTTAGTGAGGCCCTGTGCAACCTAGTGAGACCCTGTTTCAAAAATAAAGAATAAAAAATAGGAATGGAGTTGTGTCTTGGAGGTAGAATGCCCCTGGGTCCAATCTCCAGTACAGCCAAAAACAAACAATAACCCAAAACAACTAAATACAATGTGACATAAAATTTTTTCTTAATGTTTTCTTCCCAGAGTTTTGTAGTTCCAGCTCTTAAGTTTAGGTCTTTGATCCATTTTGAGTTAACTATTAAATATGGTGGAAGGCAGAGGTCTACCTTCGTTTTTTTTGTATGTGGATACCCAGTTTTCACAGCACTATATATTGAAAAGACTATCCTTTTCCTACTGAGTGGGCTTGGTACTTTCACTTGTTATTTTTATTATAATGTTACTTAAGAATGCACACAAGTATAAACTTCTTGCATTTAAAGATTGTAAAAAAGAAGTAAATTTATAAATTAAATAGATAAAATGACAAACTCAATAAAATTAGAATTATGTAATTTTATGGAACAGATGATATTTCAGTCAAATTGCTACTTTCAGTCCAAGTGTGGTATTGCCAGCTCTGGCCCACTGCAGTCTTTGGGAATGCCTTTTTATCTTGCCAGGGTGTGACTCAGTTTACTCATACTTCTTTTTTTAAAAACCGAAAACATTGTAGGTGCCAGATATGGTGGCACATGCTTGTAATCCCAGTACTTGGGAGGCTGAGACAGGAGGATCGTGGCTCAAGGCCAACCTCAGCTACATAGGCCCTCCGCAACTCAGTGAGACTGTTTCAAAATAAAGAATAAAAAATAGGAGCCGGGCGTGGTGGCCCATACTTGTAATCCCAGTACTTGGGAGGCTGAGACCAGAGGATCCAGGTTCGTGGCCAGCCTCAGCTACTTAGTGAGGCCCTCCACAACTTAGTGAGACCCTGTTTCAAAAACAAAGAATAAAAAATAGGACTGGGGGTGTAGCTTGGAGGTAGAATGCCCCTGAGTTCAATCCCCAGGACCGAAAGAAATAAAACATCATAGGTATGCCCTTTGCCCTTCATCTGATGAAGATAATTCGGTTTTGCTCTGTTCTCAACTTGTTAATATAGACCAATTAAAATCCTGTTGTTTAGGCCTTAGCTGGATGGTAAACCCAACAGTACCTGTCAGCTGGGAAATCCCTGGCAGCTCTGCTTCTAAGGAAGCATCTGGATGATCCATGATGGACTTATATTAATGTGGTTTTTTTTTTTGTGGTACTGGGATTGAACCCAGAGGCATTCTGCCTTCAAGCTACACCCCCAGGCCCAATTTTATTTCTTTTTTGGAAACAGGGTCTCATTAGGTTGATGAGATTTTCACTACTTGCTGAGGCTGTCCTTGAACCTGCGATCTTCCTGTCTCAGCCTCCCAAGTACTGGGATTACAAGTGTGAGCCACCACCCCCCCGGCCTATTTTTTTTTCTTTTTTTTTTTTGTTACTGGGGATTGAACCTAGAGGCATTCTACCTTCGAGCTACACCCCCAACCCTGTTTTTTATTCTTTATTTTGAAACAGGGTCTCACTGAGTTGCGGAGAGCCTCACTTAAGTAACTGAGGCTGGCCAAAAACCAGGATCTTCCGGTCTCAGCCTCCCAAGTACTGGGATTACAAGCACGCGCCACCACATCCGACTTTCAGCCTCATGTTTTTAATGTAATTTTGAAAACACAATTTAAAAATTCTCGTAGTGGATGTGGACCTAAAGTGTCTGCAGAGCAGTTTGAGACTCTTGATTGAGGTTGAGAAATGTTGCTTTATTTCCTGTGCTGCTTATACATTTAATTTCTCCCCCAGATTTAAGCAGTTACCATAGAGATGCTGACATTTTGGCTTGGCAGGAGGAGACAGTTTTGCCTTCTCCATTTACAGGGCACCTTGCTCTTGTCTGCCTCTGTGCCTCTGCTCTCTTAGGTGGTGCTCCTTAGGATTCCTTCTTGGTTGTAGCTGGTGATCCATATTTTCTCTCTTTTTTTTTTGCGGTATTTTCTTTAATTCCATTGTAACTTCAGCTTTTTCATTGCTTACTTTATGGTTCATATCATACCGCTTTTCCCATTGAATACAACCAAACTAAAAGCTTGTATTCTCAAATTTTTGTGTGTGTGTGTGATGTGGGGATTGAACACAGTGGCATTTTACCTCCGAGCTACACACCCCAGTCCTATTTTTTATTCTTTTTTTTTTTTTTGCGGTACTGGGGATTGAACTCAGGGGCATTCTACCTCCGAGCTACACCCCCAGCCCTATTTTTTATTCTTTATTTTGAAACCGAGTCTCACTAAGTTGCAGAGTGCCTCACTATGTAGCTGAGGCTAGCCTCGAACCCGGATCCTCCGGTCTCAGCCTCCCGAATGCTGGGATTACAAGCGTGCGCCACCACGCCCGGCTTATTCTTTATTTTGAAATAGGATCTTACTAAGTTGTGGAGCCTCACTAAGTAGCTGAGGCTGGCTGCGAACCTGGATCCTCCTGTCTCAGCCTCCCAAGTACTGGGATTACAAGCGTATGCCACCACACCTGGTTTGTATTCTCAATTTTATATTTGATATTTATATTTAGAAATAACTTTATTGCCAAAATTCCGTCAAGTTAGCTTTTTACTACATTAGTTTTGTTTTATGTAGTTTACATGACCCTAGAGTACCTTGTCTTCTCACAGTTAAATTGTCAAATGAGTTGTCCCTATTTAAAGTGTGAGACTGCCAATTTGATTTAAAAATATTGGAAGTGAGTTATACGGAGATAAAGCTGATAAGAAAGAACCTTCATGTTCCTGTGATTATAAATGCTTTTGGCACTTTTTTCTGTTCAAAGATAATTTCTCTCTAATACTTTTTCTTTTTTGGTGCTGGGGATTGAACCCAGGGGCATTCTACCTCTGAGCCACACCTCTAGCCCTATTTTATTTTGAAACAGGGTCTCACTAAGTTTCGGAAGACTTCACTAAGCTGCTGAAGCTGGCCATGAGCCTGCAATCCTCCTGTCTCAGCCTCCCAAGTACTGGGATCACAAGTGTGCCATAATGCCTTTTTTTTTTTTTTTTTTTTGCGGTACTGGGGATTGAACTCAGGGGCATTTTACCTCTGAGCTATACCCCCAGCCCTATTTTTTATTCTTTATTTTGAAACAGGGTCTTCTCTAAGTTGTGGAGTGCCTCACTAGGTAGCTGAGACTGGCCTCAAACCCAGATCCTCCGGTCTCAGCCTCCCAAATGCTGGGATTACAAGCGTGCACCACCACGCCTGACTTCTAATGCTTTTTTGAGAAAAGAACCTCTCAACTCTTTAGACAGGTCTGGGGGCAAATGGCTAAAACAGGAACTCTGCCTGCCTTGTCTGCCTTTCCTTCCTTTCTTCCTCCCTCCCGCCTTCCCTCCTGCCCTCCCTTCCTTCCTTTTTTTTTTTTTTTTTTTTGTGGTACTAGGGATGGAATCTCAGGGATGTTCTACCACTGAGCTATACTCCCAGCCCTATTTTATTTTTTGTTTTGAAACAGAGTCTTACTTAGTTGAGGATGCTGGCCATGAACCTGCAATCCTCCTGTCTCAGTCTCCCAAGTACTGGGATACAGGCGTGCACCACCATGCCCAGTGGTATTTCTTAATTGGTATGAAGTCCTTATATAACACCCCAAATCAAACCATTCTTTCTCTTACATGCATGACATGAAGTAGTGCCCTAATTTAGCTCCAGGATGTGATTCAACATTTCTATGAAAATTACAATGTGAAGCCAGGCATGGTGGCATGAGCCTGTAATCCCAGTACTTGGAAGGTTGAGACAGGAGGACTGCAGGTTCAAGGAGAGCCTCAGCAATTTAGTGAGAACCTGTTTCTAAGTAAACTAATTTATTGAGCAAATATTATGTTTGGTATTTCTTTTTATCAAACTAAGAGCATTTAGTGACACACACACACACACACACATATTGCCATGATTGATAGGGTAGGACTTAGTTACTATAGTTTTTCTAAAACTATAAATCTGTTCTGTAGGTTTCTTTACCCCCAAATAATGTACACAGCAGTGCAGAGAACTACATGGTGTTACTTGGTAGACTTGATCTATCAAGTTGCCTGTTTTGTGTGTGATACTAGGGATTGATCCCAGGGATGCTGTATCACTGAACTATACTCCTCAGCCCTTTTTATTTTTATTTTGAGACAGGGTCTCACTAAATTGCCCAGGATGGCCTTAAACTTGCTATCCTACTGTCTAAGCCTGCCAAGTACTGGGATTACAGGCATGCTAGTTACTCTTTTTTTTTTTTTTTTTTTTTGCGGTACTGAGGATCGAACTCAGGGGCATTCTACCTCCGAGCTATACCCTCAGCCGTATTTTTTATTCTTTATTTTGAAACCGAGTCTCACTAAGTTGTGGAGTGCCTCACTAGGTAGCTGAGGCTGGCCGCGAACCCGGATCCTCCGGTCTCAGCCTCCCGAATGCTGGGATTACAAGCGTGCGCCACCACGCCCGGCTGCTAGTTACTCTTGAATACATTATAGAACTTATATATAATTTTGGGTCTGTATACTTTCCCTGTAAGGATAATAGTATTTTAAGTTTTGTTGGTCCTGTGGTCCTTTTCTCAACTACTCAGTTCTGTTGTTTTAACACACAAAAGCAGGCACTATGTAAATGGATGAGGGAGGCTCTAGTCCAATAAAATTACTTATGTATACTGTAATTTGAATTGTATATAATTTTCATGTGCCCCTAATACAGTTTTTTTTTTATTTCAACCATTTAAAAATGTAAAAATGTTCTTAGCTTGTGGGTTGTATGAAAATCAGCCGGGTTTGGCCTTTTGGGTGTGGTTTGCTGACCTCTGATATAGAGGAATTAGTGGGTGTTAGTGGTGGTATGGAACCATGTGGTACTCAAGTTATTTGTTGAAACACTTTCGTGTTAACTTGTGGTTTAGGCAAAGGGCCAAGGTCTAAAAGAAGCAGGCTGGCAAAGAGGAATGACAAACCCAGAGTAGCACATCCTGGTGTTTCAGATGTTGTGTGTCTTCGATGTCACACAGAGTAAGTGAATGGACAAAGGCCTGGCACAGTGCTCAGCATGCCATGGCCTTCCATAAGTGTGTGTGGGAATGCAGGTAACAAAGAAGAGGAGTGAAGGGATGCCCTAAAGGATAAGAAGATGACTGGTGGCCATCATATTAAGTGACTGCTGTTTTGATGGACCTGTCTTAGAGAAAGGACTGTCACACTCTGCCACCACTCTTGTGTTGTGTGAGTTCATGAAGATCCACGGAGCTGAATGGAGCCTGAGGGTGGGAACTTGAAGTGCATCAAGCACTAGGCACTGAGTTGGTGCCTCTGGAGCTGTGAGGTGGAAGTTAATGTCCCTGTTTCACAGATGCTGGGACTGAGGGTGGGGAAAGTTGGTGTGTTAGTCCATTTGGTGCTGCTATAACAGAATACCTGAGACCGAGTAGTATACAAAGAACCAGGGATTTTATTCCTACAGTTCTGGAGGCTGAGAAGTCTACGTGAGGGCCCGCTTGCTCTGTCATCCCTTGGTGGAAGGCAGAAAAGCAAGAGAGCAGGCATGAGAGCTCTTATCTTCCAAGCCCTCACCAGGATTATCTGTATTGCCCCATTCATAGCTTGTGGCATTTATATCTTGCACCTCCAAGTCAGGTATCTGTTACAGCAAGAACCCCATTCTTGGTAGAAAATTTGTATTAGGGTCTCCAGGGAGACAGAACCAGTAGGATGGAGTGGGGGAGGGAAGGGAGTAAGAGTTGGTTAGGTAGGTAGGTAGGTAAGTAGATGGATGAATGCATGGATGAAAAGGGATTTCTTAGGAGAATTGGCACATGTGATTGTAGAGGCTGAGAAGTCCCATAAGCAGGCTGTCTACAAGCTGGAAACACTGGGGCCGCTGGTACTGTAGAACTCTCTGCAGTCCAAGCCTGAAGGTCTCAGAATCAGGGAAGCCAATGGTATAATTCTCCATCAGTGCAGTGGCTGGCCTGAGAACCCAGGGATCACCAGTGTAAGTCCTGGAGTTCAAAGGCTTGAGAACCTGGAGTTCAGACGTCTAGGTAGAAACCTCCCTGGTCCTAGTGGTGGTTGTGTTGAAGTAAGGAGCTGAGCACAGTGGCACAGGACTGTAATCCCAGTATTGGGAGGCTGAGATAGGAGGATTCCAGGTTCTAGGCTAGTCTTAATTGATTGATTATTTATTTATTTATTTATTTTGTGGTCCTGGGGATTGAACCCAGGGACATTCTATCTGAGTTACATCCCCAGCCCTATATTATTCTTTATTTTGAAACAGGGTCTTACTAAGTTGCAGAGAACCTCACAAGTTGCTGAGGCTGACAGCGAACCTACAATCTTCCTGTCTCAGCCTTCCAAGTACTGAGATTATAAGTGTGTGCCACCACACCCCACTCAAACCGTAGCAATTTAGAAAGACCCTGTTTCAAAATAAAAATGAATGAATGAATGAATGAATAAATAAATAGGGCTGGGGTATAGCTTGGAGGTAGAATGCCTCTGGGTTCCATCCCCAGTACTACCAGCACTACCACCACCACCACAACAACAAAACATAAAAATATCTATGTGTAATATATTTATATATTTTTGTAATATATAAATATATTACATATATTTTTATATGTATATATAATATATATGATTTATAACATAAAATATATATAACATAAATATATATTTATAACATAAAAATATATATGTATATGTATATATTAAATACTTATATATGTAATATATTTTTATATTACATATATTTATATGTGTAATATATAAATATATATATTTATATGTGTATATATAATATATATTTATATATGTTTATGTATATATATACACACATATATATATATAAATATATATTTTTATGTTTTGTTGTGGTGGTGGTGGTGGTAGTGCTGGTAGTACTGGGGATGGAACCCAGAGGCATTCTACCTCCAAGCTATACCCCAGCCCTATTTATTTATTCATTCATTCATTCATTTTTATTTTGAAACAGGGTCTTTCTAAATGTGTATATATATATGTATATATATGTACACATATATATATATATATATAATTTTTTATTTTTTGTGGTACTGGAGATGGAACCCAGGGGCCTTCTACCTTCAGGCTCCTCCTCCAGACCTACTTTATTTATTTGGAAATAGAATCTTGCTAAGTTGCTGATAGCCTCACTAAATTGCTGAGGTTGGCTTTGAATTTGCAATCCTTTTGTAATCCCAAGTACTGGGATTACAAGTGTGCATCACCATACCTTGGTATACATACATATTTTAAAATTCAGTAGGCTGCCTACTACATCTCTTACATTGCTTTCTGTAGGTCTTGAAGATCTTAGACTATTTCTTTTTTGGTTTTGTTTTTGGTGGTGGCGGGGGTGGGGTGGGGTAGGGTTTTCTGGTGATTGGACCCAGAGGCATTCTACTTCCTATCTACACCCCAGCTCATTTTTATTTTTGTTTTAAAATGATCTTGTTGGTTGCTGAGAGTCTCACTACTTGCTGAGACTGGTGTCTAACCTGTGATCCTCCTGTCTCAGCCTCCTAAGTACTGGGATTATAGGTGTGTGCTAGCTTAGTCCAAATAATTTGTACAATCATAGAATTATAGAAAATTTTTCTTTCTTTCATTCCTGGGGGCACTCTACCTCCATGCTATACCCCCAGCCGTATTTTTAATTTTATTTTGAAACAGGGTCTCTCTGGGTTGCTGAGAGTCTCGTTACTTCCTGAGACTGTCCTTGAACCTGTGATCCTTCTGTCTTAGCCTCCCAAATACTGGGATTACAGGTGTGCACCACCATGCCTGGCTGGAAATCTTCAATGTTTTAAATCTTACACATATCTAAAAAGTGTCTTCTAGTGGTCTGTTTGGTAGCTCAATGAAATTATCAGGTACATTAATTTTATTTTGTTTCATTTGCTATTTATTGGGTTAAGAATGTTACCTAATTGGGAATATGAGGGGAAAAAAAGAGTTGATTTATTAGGTTATTGGGTTTCTGTTTAATTTTAAACATTTTTGTTAGCCAGGCATGGTGGTGCACACTTGTAATTCCAGTACTTAGGAGGTTGAGATTGGAGAATCACCGTTTTGCGGCCAACCTCAGCAACTTAGTGAGGCCTTCCACAACTTAGTGAAACCCTATTTCATAATAAAAGAATAAGAGCCGGGCATGGTGGCGCACGCTTGTAATCCCAGCATTCGGGAGGCTGAGACCAGAGGATCCGGGTTTGCGGCCAGCCTCAGCTACCTAGTGAGGCACTCCGCAACTTAGTGAGACCCTGTTTCAAAATAAAGAATAAAAAATAGGGCCGGGGGTATAGCTCGGAGGTAGAATGCCCCTGAGTTCAATCCAGAGTACCGCAAAAAACAAAAAACAAAATAAAAGAATAAAATAGGGCTGAAGGTGTAGCTCAGAGGTAGAATGCCTCTGGGTTTCATCCCTAGTATCGCGCACACACAAAAAATTGTTGTTACTACAATATTAGTGGCTTTGTGAAATTTGTTTAGGAGGAAGCCATCTACTTAGTGCTGTAGCTCTGTTTTTTTCATCACCATCATCAAAGGAAGAAGCTGCTACCCTTTTGCTTTATTTTGCAAAAGTGTAACAGATGCTTGTTGAAAATAGCTATTGAGCAAAGTCTTAAATGAATTGTTTGTAAACGGAGTACAACTTGCAGGGCGTTGTGGCACACACCTATAACCTCAATACTTGGGAGACTGAGACAGGAAGATCACAGGTTCGAAGATAGCCTCAGCAATTTAGTGAGACCATGTTAGAAAATAAAATAGGGCTGTGAGTGTAGTCTTGGAGGTACAATACCTCTGGATTCAACCTTCAGTAACCACCCCCCCCCCCAAAAAAAGAAAAGAGTACAATTTTAGTAAAATAAATTACTTCCTTAACCTGATGAAGAGCAGCACTTTAATCCTACAGACATTATATGAAACATTAGAGACATTTCCATTAAACCCAGAGAAGGACAAGGCTGTCAGCTCTCACCAGTATCATTTGACCTTATCTTAGGTGTTCTAAGATAAGTAGTGTAGTAGGGCAAGAAAATTGGTTGGTTATAAAACAAGTATATGAAAGAATAGCTTTTTTGTATAATAGTCAATAGAAATGTAAGTGCATATAATTTTGAGAAGAAAAGATTTCACTTACTGAAGCATCAAAATCCCCAAATAAGCCAGGTGTGGTGACGTATGTCTATATCCCAGCCCTTGGGAGACTGAAACAGGAGGATCTCAGGTTCAAAGCCAGCCTCAGCAACATAGCAAGATTCTCAACAACTTAGTGATAATCTATTTCAAATAAAAAATAAAAATGGCTCAAAGGTAGAATGCTCCTGGGTTCAAACCTCAGTACAAAAAAAAAAAAAAAAAAAAAATTCCTAAATAATTTCAGAACAAAGCTAGAAAGGTGAAGAAAATTAAAAGCTTTTCAGTATGTGGCATAAACATCTTGAAGATGTCATATCAACTCATTAATTTGTTCATTAATATAATTCAGATAAAAATCCCACTGGTTTTGGGAGCAGGTGGGGAAGAGTAACTTGTTAAAATGATTCTAAAGAGCATTGGGAAGAATAACCAGGCAAGAATAGCTAAAAACATTTTGAAAGCTAAAGATGAGTTGAGGGATGATTGGTTTTGTACTATTAGCTATGTATAGACTGATGTAAAAATTTTAGAGTGGGTAATTTGGAATAGATAGAAACAGCCATAGAACTGAAGAGAAAGCCCAAGACTTGGCTCAGCTATGTATGAGAATTCATATATAATCAAGAGCTTCATGTGTGAATCAGGAGACTTCAAGTGCAAGAGAAAGAAACTTACATTGGCTTAAACAAGAACAAACAAAGGCATTTACCATGTCAATACCTGGGAAGACTCCTTGGTTGATAATTGCTTCAGTGCCTTCAGAGAAGGCCTTGTCTCCCTTTTGCTGATGGCTTCTTTTGTGCAGGTAGTGGAAAAGGAGGTGTGGTTATGATTGTTTCAGGCTTCTATTTTTACAGCTCCTGGTCATAAAAGAAAGTGACCTTCCTTAGTGTGTGTTTGTAAAGTCCTCAGGAAGGTACCACATGAGCTGCTGGAGCCACGTGCTCATCTCTGAGGCAGGACCATGGGCTGCTCACTAATTGGTGGCCACCCTTGCCTGTTCCTGTTCCAGAACTGCCAACTGGCTTTGTTGTGCAGTCCTACTTGGAACAGTAGGGACAAGAGCTGTTTGCTCAAGAAAATGGTTTGGTGGTAGAATGATGGAAGGGAGCAGGGGACAGGCATCTGGGTAGTCTGGAGCAGCAAGTATGTACTCCATCATTGAGAAAAGGATGAGATATTCAGTAAAGGTGCTTATTTGGGGAAAAAAAAGTTATAGTAGCCAGCCCTTATCGGGATTTTGCTTTCCATGGTCAACCAAGATCTGAAAATATTACATGGAAAAGTCTAGAAATGTTTTAAATCATTCATTGTTCTGAGTAACATGGTGAAATCTCATATTCTTATGGCAGGACATGAATCATCTTTTGTCCAGGGTGCCCCTGCTGTATACCCTATACACCCTATACACCCATTAGTCACTTGTAGCTCTCTTTATTGTCTGGGTTACAGAATTGCAGTGCTCGTTTTCTAGTAACCCCTAGTTTGCTTAATAATAGCCACAAAATGCAAGAGGAAAGATGCTGGCAATTTGGATATGCCAAAGAGAAGCTGTAAAGTTCTTCCTTTAAGTGAAGAGGTCAAAGTGTGGTAAGGTATTTTGAGAGAGAGTTAAAGAGAAATACTGCATACCCTTTATTACAGCATATTGTTATAGTTATTCTATTATATTGTTACTGCTTTTATATTTCACTTTGCCTTATTGTAGGTATTTGCCTTATTATAGGTACTATATTATAGGTATTTACCTTATTATAGGTACTTTATCATAGGTATGTGTGTATAGTACATACATAGTATGTATGGAGTTCAGTACTGTCCATGGTTTCAGTTATCTACTGCAGGTCTTGGAATGGATACCCCATGGATAAGGGGAAACTATTGTGTATCTCTGCCTTTTATTATATTTAGTTAAATCCCAAATGAGTGACAATTAAATAGGAAAAAATAACTAGAAGAAAATATGTCAATTTTAAAATATTTTTTACAGACTTTATATTTTAGAATAGGGTTTAAATTCACAGCAAAACTGAATGGAATGTATGGATTTCCCATATACTCAGTCCCCTAAATACACAAAGACCCCCTCCCCTGATCTGTATCTGATGATACATTAGTTACAGTTAAGGACTCTACTCTGATACATTATCAAATGGTCTGTTGTTTACATTAGGGTTCACTTTTTTTTTCTTTGTGGTACTGGATATGGAACCCAGGAGTGTTCGACCTCTGAGCTATACCCCCAGTCCTTTTTTTTTTTTTTTGTGGTACTGGGGATTGAACTCAGGGGCATTCTACCTCCGATCTACACCCCAGCCCCACTTTTAATCTTTATTTTGAAACAAGGTCTCACTAAGTTGCAGAGGGCCTCACTAAGTAGCTGAGGCTGGCTGTGAACCCGGATCCCCGGTCTCAGCCTCCCAAGTACTGGAACTACAAGTGTGCATCACCATGCCCAGCCAGCTAGAGTTCACTCTTAATGTACGTTCTGTGTACAGATGAATATGTAATGGCGTGTGTCTACTATTATAGTATCACATAGAATAGTTTCACTGCCCTAAAAATTCTCTATGCATGCCCCAAGTTCTGGCAACCACTGACTTTTGCTGTCTCCATAGCTTTGCTTTCCTAGAATATCATGTAGTTGGCATATAGGTAGCTGAGGCTGGCTTCGAACCTGGATCCTCCGGTCTCAGCCTCCCAAATGCTGGGATTACAAGCATGCGCCACCACGCCTGGCTCAAGTAGTTGGCATATAGTATGTAGCTTTTTCAGACTGACTTCTTTGACTCAGCAGCATTTTAGATTTCTCCATGCCTTTTCCTGGCTTGATAGCTCTTTTCTTTTTAGTGCCAAGTAATATTCCAGTGGATGAATGTACCAATTTGTTTATATACTCAAGATATTTTTGTTGCTTATAACTTTTGGCAGTTATGCATAAAGCTGCTAAAAACACCTAATGTGCAGGTTTTTGTGCGGACATGTTTTTAACTCCTTTGGGCAAATACCAAGGAAGATGATTATAGTAAGAGTATGTATATACGTATATATGTATGTATGTATTCATTTTGCTACAGTACTGGGGATTAAATCCAGGGCCTTGTGCATGCCAGGCAAGTGCTCTATCACTGAGCTACACCCCCTAGCCCATATGTTTAATTTTGTAAGAGACTGCCAGAATGTCTTTCAAAGTGGCCATAACATTCTGCATTTCCACCAGCAGAAACTGAGATTTCCTGTAGTTCCCACATCTTACCCATCATTTGAGACTTGTCATTGTTTTGAATTTTGGCCATTATTAGGTGTGTAGTGGTATATCACTGTTAAAATATGCAGTTTCAGCTGGACATGGTGGCACAAGCTTGTAATCCCAGTACTTGTGAGGCTGAGACTGGAGGACCCGGGTTTGCAGCCAGCCTCAGCTACTTAGTGAGACCCTCTGCAACTTAGTGAGGCCCTGTTTCAAAATAAAAGAATGAAAAATAGGAATGGGGGTATAGAATAAATAAATAAATAAATATGAGCCGGGCGTGGTGGCGCACGCTTGTAATCCCAGCATTCGGAAGGCTGAGACTAGAGGATCCGGGTTCGCGGCCAACCTCAGCTACCTAGTGAGGCACTCTGCAACTTAGTGAGACTCGGTTTCAAAATAAAGAATAAAAAAAAAATAGGGCCGGGGGTATAGCTCGGAGGTAGAATGCCTCTGAGTTCAATCCCCAGTACCGCAATAAATAAATAAATAAATAAGCAGTTCTCTCTGGCTGCTGGGGTCCAGCTCTAGCAGGAGTCGGGGGTCCAGCTCTAGCAGGAGTCGGGGGTCCATCGACAGGTGGGGAAAGAGACGAGGTCGTGAGAATACGCATACCAAATGTAGTGATGAAGCGTATCTACTCTATTGTTCACAAGCAGCTGTTTTTATACTTTTCATACAGCAGTGAAGCACATAGAACAGGGAAGTTTATAGACAGGTTATCTGACAGTTTGACGATAGCAAATTTGTTTTTCTAAAGGTTTTTACATTAGTATATAATGATTTTATTTAGACTCTGGTACAAAGCAGTGTTAAAGATTAACGAGGAATAGGTCTGTATACATTGGTCGAAGCTAGGGAGTTTTTTGTAAACCACCTGTTGTTTTTGTCTACTATAGTCTGTCTGTATTAATGTGTCCTGTGAAACTCTAGAGAGACACTGGGAGTTGGTAAAGGCTATCTGTGCTTTGACCTATAAAGGGGTACCAGATACCCACATTCTTTTAGTCTTCTTTACCCATAGATATGATTGTAGACCTAAATCTCTTTGGCTTAGCTATTTTGTTTTCTATATCTGTGTGCTGAGGGAGAACATAAGGTTGATTAGAAACTATATCTGAATTATCTTGTAGAGCCTGTTTCCTGACTAATGTTCGCAAGTGATCAGAGAATTCTTATGTTGTTTGTCTGAAGGCACTGTTTTTTAGCTAACATCAAGAGGTTGTTATCTGACTGGCCACCATCTGTTTTTTAAGAAACTTTCTTTAATAATAAGTGTAAAAACAAGA
Source organism: Graphiurus murinus (assembly GCA_004027655.1). Classification (NCBI taxonomy): domain Eukaryota; kingdom Metazoa; phylum Chordata; class Mammalia; order Rodentia; family Gliridae; genus Graphiurus; species Graphiurus murinus. Next base: position 32,741 of record PVLC010009453.1, read on the forward strand.
CTTGAAGTACCCAATGTTCCCAGAATATACTATAATGTAAAGCAGGATATGCCACGTATCCTTTCTTGGAAGCATCTGCCTTGCAGGATTCCACTGGACCGAGCCTTGCTCATGATCCAACTGTTAAGGAGCTGTGGCATCTGGCATATGATGTTGAACTTTTTTTTTTTTTTATAGCAGGGATCGAACTCAGGGGTATTCTTCCTCTGAGCTACACCCCCAGACCTTGTTGTGTTGTATTTTGAAACAGTCTCACTAAGTTGCTAGGGGCCTCCACAAGTTGCTGAGGCTGGCCTCAAACTTGTGGTCCTCCTAGTTGCACATCTTTTTAATTTACTTTTCATCTTGTTTGGTTTAGGTCTTTAGCTTGTATTTTAAGTGAGTTACTTGGTTTTTTATTATTCTTTGTATATTTTGGATACTAGTCTTTTGCAAATACTTTCTCCTAGTCCGTGGCTTATTCTCCTGATATTCAGATGCTTTCCTATCTCATGATTTGAAAGAATAAGAAAAAGCCAACCGGGCGTGGTGGCGCATGCTTGTAATCCCAGCATTCGGGAGGCTGAGACCGGAGGATCCGGGTTCGTGGCCAGCCTCAGCTACCTAGTGAGGCACTTCACAACTTAGTGAGACTCGGTTTCAAAATAAAGAATAAAAATTAGGGCTGGGGGTATAGCTCGGAGGTAGAATGCCCCTGAGTTCAATCCCCAGTACCGCAAAAAAAAAAAAAAAAGAAAAGAAAAGAAAAAGCCCATTGAGATATATAGTAAAGGGAGACTTAAAAGCAGAGTTTGCAGACCAATGGCCAGATGGCTACATCATACCTGCACACATGTTGAATTTTTTTTTTTTTTGGTGGTACTGGGGACTGAACGCAGGGGCATTCTACCCTCGAGCTCCACCCCCAGTCCTATTTTTTTATTCTTTATTTTGAAACAGAGTCTCACTAAGTTGTGGAGGGCCTCACTAGGTAGTTGAGGCTGGCCGTGAACCCATATCCTCTGGTCTCAGCCTCCTAAGTATTGGGATTACAAGTGTGCGCCACCATGCCTGGCTACATGTTGAGTTTTACCTGGGCTGTCAGGTGTAGTGATACATGCCTGTAATTCCAGTACTTGGGAGGCTAAGATAGGAAGATCACAGGTTTGAAGTCAGCCTCAGCAACTTAGCAAGATCCTTAATAACTTAATGAGACCTTGTTTCAAAATAAAAAATAAAATAGGGCTGAGAGCGTAGCTCAGAAGTACTCAGAGTTCAACCCCCTAGTACCACCCCCCGCCCCCCAAAAAAGTTTTACCTGCACTGTTTTGTAGTCTTTATCTTTTGAGTATTTGTGAATCATTAGTGATAACTGAACTTATATTTCCAGAGGGTTTACTGTAGGCAGTAAACCCTGTGTTAAGGCCTTTTTTAAATCCCTACAGAAACCCTTCAAGATAGGCATTATTGTTGTCCTCATTTTACAGGTGGGAAACAGATTTTGGGAGGTAAAGGACCTGCTCCAGTGTCCCCAGGAAGTGGTGATGCAGAGGTTTAATTATAGCTTATAGTCTTTATTAATTCTAGCAAATAGCTTATTGAATTGAAACAGAAAGCATACAAATGTCCAGTAAGCATGGATAATAAAATAAAAGTAGAACCTCTCTGTTGGTATAAATGTTGGGGAAAGATCCTTATGCATTTCCATGGGAGAATGTATCAGCTTTCCTTTCTGGTTGAGGGCATTTAATGCACAGTCATTAAGAGTTCTTTTTTATCACTTGTGATGACTTGCATAGTGATCATGATCTGTCTATTGTGTTTTTCCACTGGCTAAAATATTATGCATAATAAAGCAGTTGTTCCAGAGTACCAAAAAAACAAAAAGGAACTTTTAACTTAGATGAGACTGTGACTATGTTTTTTAAAATAATCTCTCTCTCTCTCTCTCTCTCTCTCTTTTTTTGTATATACAAACTGAAAAAAAAAAAAAAGCAGTTGTATCAGGTGTTTGCTCCAGAGTCACCATGGGCTGTTTTTTGCTGTTATAAGGGTTGGGGACATAGGTGATTTTTGAATTTTTTGGAGTATGTGTGTTTCAACACTTCTATAAATTTTTACTTTTTTTCCGAAGTTTATTTTTTATGTTTAGAGAAAGTATAAGTCCTCATTAAAGTCAACCTAGGTTTACATATATTATATATTTTTTATGTACGTGTAAATGGATTCTTTGTGAATCAGTTTGTTTCTTGCTTAAGATTTTACATATTTCTTAGATAATATTGGCGCTTTCAAAAGACCTCAACAGTACAGAAAAAGAAAGTAAATTGTGACAGCCTTTCTTCAAGGTAAAAGAAATGGTTCTGGTTTCATTATCCATGATAATCACTCTTAGTAAAATATTTTAAATATGTATCATGAGTTTGCCCAATTTAATATAAATTAGTTATTAAGCAAATAACCACCTCCCTATGTTTTGGACATTGGAAATTTCATATATAGGGGCTCTTGAGGTGAGGCCCCCTACCTTGTCCCCTGCCTCTTTACCAGAACTCTCACAGGGGAGAAGATGTGACAAGCAGTGGTGTATTTACAGAACAGTGTCTGTTCTTAAGCCCTAACCCTCCATCAAAGATAAAGAGTAAAATTGTGCTTTTAGGATGGCACAATTTCATAATTGTATCTAGGAATATATAGTTAAGTTTCTGTAGAGTGAACTATTCTTAATGGTTTTTGGACCTCATAGTTAAGAAATATTCAAAGACCTAAAGTAAATTTTGTTAACAGTTCTTTCAGAAAATTTGTAATGTGAATAGAAATATATACTGTGTGTCTATGCCTGTTTTTTTTGTTTTTTTGGTTTTTTTTTGCGGTACTGGGGATTCTACCTCCGAGCTATACCCCCAGCCCTATTTTTTACTTTATTTTGAAACCGGGTCTCACTAAGTTGCGGAGTGCCTCACTATATAGCTGAGGCTGGCCGTGAACCCAGATCCTCTGGTCTCAGCCTCCCAAATGCTGGGATTACAAGCGTGCACCACCACGCCCGGCTTCTATGCCTGTTTTTGTGCTACTGGGGATTAAACCCAGGAGAGTTCTACTTTGGAGCTGTACTCCTAGCTTTGTTTTATTTTTTAAATTTTGAAACAAGGTCTCATTAAGTTGCAGAGTACCTTGCTTAAATTGCTAAGACTGGCTTTGAACCTGCAATCCTCCTACCTCAGCCACCCAAGTACTGGGATTACAGGTGTGTGCCACCACACCTGGCCTATATCTTTTTAACACAGAAACCCTACTAATCACGTATGTATGTATGTGTTTGTGTACGGGGGATTGAATCCAGGTTTCTACTTCTGAGCTGCACACCTAGCCCTTTATTTTTATTTTTTTATTTTGAAGTAGTCTGTCTAAATTGCTGAGGCTGGCCTCAAATCTGTGATCCTCCTGTCTCTGCCTCCCAGGTACTGGGATTACAGGCGTGTGGTTACCTTTTATTTTTAGTTTAGCATCTCATAGATGTTTGTCAGCTCCTAGAGTTTTCATTCCTTCTTTTTCAGGGTTATTGGCCGTGAAGGGAATGTTAGGGAGTGCTCTCCTGATTATTTAATTGGATCCAGCTAATGAAAATGGATGCTATTTCTAAGTTTTTTAGTATTACAGATAATGAGTGCTGTGATGCGCTTTCTTGTACAGATACCATATTCCTTTGTGGAAATATTTTTGGAAGATGAAAAGAAGGGGAATTTAAAATTTTACATAAATGTCACTTTTATTTATTAGTACAGTAACCTCCAGAGAGGTTTACTAATTTATGCTTACACACACACAGTATATGAGTACCTTTTCAAAATTGGATATTAGCCTTAAACTTGGGGGGGGGGTCTTATAATTGAGTTGACGTGTGTGTGTGTGTGTGTGTGTGTGTGTGTGTGTGTGTGTACTGAGGGTTGAACCCCAGGGGCATTCTACCTCCGAGCTACACCCCCAGTCCTATTTTTTATTCTTTATTTTGAAACAGGGTCTCACTAAGTTTTGGAGGGCCTCACTAAGTAGCTAAGGCTGGCTGTAAACCTGGATCCTCTGGTCTCAGCCTCCCAAGTTACTGGGATTACAAGCGTGCGCCACCATGCCTGGCTTGAGTAGACCTTTTAAGTGCCTTCCTAAGGAGCCTGAAGTTGGAATTAAAGAGGATTTCCTATGTCTAGAAACCTGGAAAAATTGGCCTGATGTGAAGGTGGCCTCCGGCAAGTGGGTCTTGGGGCAGCAAGGTTATAGCCCCTGCAGATGCTTGAATGGTGGTCTGAATGGTGCTTAGCAGTAGGCAAGTCCCCTGGGAGGATTCCCTTAGCCCCTCAGCAACTCACACCTCCACTACCTCCAGGCTGATAGCTGCAGGTGAAGTATGAAACAGGTCCTTCCTTTTCATACCAGAGAAATAAGACTTTGAGGATTTTTTTTTTTTTCCTTTCTTCCTCCCTACCCCAGGATGGGCATCATAAAATCCTCTGTCACAATTTTTGAAAGACTAGCATTTCTCCCCCTCTGTAATAGAGCTTTCTTGAAACAAAATTGTCCCCCCATCTCTATTTTGACCTAAATTGTCTGAGTTACGCTTTTTTTTTTTTTTTTTTTGTACTGGGGATTGAACCTAGGGGCATTCTACCTCCAAACTACACCCCCAGCTTTATTTTTTATCTTGAAAAAGACTCTTACTAAGTTGTGGAGGGCCTCACCAAATAGCTGAGGCTGGCCATGAACTTGTGATCTTCTTGTCTCAGCCTCCCAAGTACTGGGATTAAAAGCATGCGTCACTATGCCTGGCTTGAGTTACACTTATATGGAAACTGAGCCAGGTATGGTGGTACAAGTTTGTAATCCCAGTACCTGGTAGGCTGAGACAGGAGGATCACAGGTTTGTGGCCATTCTCAGCAGCACAATGAGGCCCTGAGCAATTTAGTGAGACCCTGTTTCAAAATAAAGAATAAAAAGGAGCCAGGCGTGGTGGTGCACGCTTGTAATCCCAGCATTCGGGAGGCTGAGACTGGAAGATCTGGGTTCGCGGCCAGCCTCAGCTACCTAGTGAGGCACTCTGCAACTTAGTGAGACACGGTTTCAAAATAAAGAATAAAAAATAGGGCTGGGGGTATAGCTCGGGGATAGAATGCCCCAGAGTTCAATCCCCAGTACCGCAAAAAAAAAAAAAAAAAAGAATAAGAATAAAAAGGGCTGGGGGGTGTAGCTCAGAGATAGAATGCCCCTGGGTTCAATCCCCAGCACCACAAAACGAATGAATGAATGAGAAAACTGTTTTGGACATCTCCTTGTCATATTAATTTTGAGAATAATGTAAATTTTGCCCCAGCAAATTAATTTTGTCTCTTTCTCTTTGAACATCCTTTATGGGTTACTTATCTCATCATATTCTTTTTTTTTTTTTTTTTTTTTTTTTTTTTTTTTTTTTTTTTTTTTTTTTTTTTTTTTTTGTGGTACTGGGGATTGAACTCAGGGGCATTCTACCTCCGAGCTATACCCCCAAGTCCTATTTTTATTCTTTATTTTGAAACAGGGTCTCACTAAATTGCAGAGGGACTTACTAGGTAGCTGAGGCTGGCCAAGAACCCGAATCCTCCAGTCTCAGCCTCCCGAATGCTGGGATTACAAGCGTGCGCCACCACGCCCGACACTCATTGTATTCTTTTATATTACTTTTACTTTGTAAACAAGCAGCAGTGTATTTTCTTGCTTTCCCTCTTAAAAAGAAAATATTGATATCCAAATGGAGGATATTTGTGTAGAGAAAATTCATTTTTTTTTTATACTCTCTCAACATAGAAGGCTTCCGTGGCACCAAGAAGGCCATCATTTCTGCACTGCACACTGGGTGTCTTCTAATTCACTTCCATTCTGACACTACTTCCCCAGAGATTGCTTCAGACCTCACAGCTTTGGTCCTAGACTGAGCCCAACTCCACCTGCCAGTCACAAGCCCCAGGTTGTTTTTCCACTGAATAGTTAAGGCTGGCTGCGAACCTGCGATTCTCCTGTCTCAGCCTCCCAAGTACTGGAATTACCTAGTGTGTGCCACCACGCCCGGCTTTACCAGTTTATCTTATAAAGGACATTTTAAAGGATACAGAAAGCAGCCAGATGAAGAGATTCATAGGGCAAGTTCTGGAAGAGTCCCCAGTGCAGGTGTTTTGGTCCCCATAGAATTGGATGCTTTAAGCTGGGCGTGGTGGCGCACACTTGTAATCTCAACATTTGGGAGGCTGAAACTGGAGGATCCGGGTTTGCAGCCAGCCTCAGCTACCTAGTGAGGCACTCCGCAATTTAGTGAGACCCTGTTTCAAAATAAAGAATAAAAAATAGGGTTGGGGGTATAGCTCGAAGGTAGAATGCCCCTGAGTTCAATCCCCAGTACCACAAAAAAAAAAAAAAAAAGAGAAAGGGATGCTTTATTATGTAGGCAAGATTGGTTAAATCACTGACCATTGACAATCTACTAAACCTTCAGCTCCGAATCTCCCTTCCCTTGAGGTCAGGCTGGAAGTCCTAACCTTCTAATCCTGCCCTGGTTTTTCTGGTGACAAGTCCCCACCCTGAAGCTACCTTGGAATTGCCCATTCACCAGTCAGCTCATTAGCATGCACAAAGCACTTACCACTTTGGAGATTCCAAGGATTTTAGGAGTTGTATGTCAGGAAGTGGGGAGAAAAACCCAATACATATTTCACAATATCACAGTGTTTTTATCATGCGTGAATTCAGATCACAGAAGATCAGTAATTTATTTTATTTTTATGGTGCTGGGGATTGAACCCAGGGGCATTCTACCTCTAAGCCACACTCTCAGCCCTATTTTGTTTTTATTTTGAAATGGGGTCTTATTAAAGTTGATGAGAGTCTGACTACTTGCTGAGACTGTCTTTGAACCTCCTGTCTCAACTTCCCAAGTACTGGGATTATAAGCGTGTGCCACCCCATGCTCTGCTGACAATTTGTATTTTATAACTTCATATGAGAAATAAGCTGTATAGTATGTGATATTTAACAGTACTTATTTTAATCTTTTTTTTGGTCCTGGGGATTGAACCCAGGGGCATTCTACCTCTGAGCTACACCCCAGCCCTATGTATGTATGTATGTATGTATGTATGTATGTATGTATCTATCTATCTATCTATCTATCTATCTATCTATCTATCTATCTGTCTATTAGCAGGGCCCCACGGAGGCTGATCTCACACCTGCAATTCTCTTGTCTCAGCCTCCCAAGTACTAGGATTACAGGTGTCTGCTACCATGCCCAGTTTACTTAATCTTATTGAGGTGTTTTTTGTGTGTGTGTGTGTGTGTGTGTGTGTGTGTGTGTGTGTTACTGGAGATTGAACTCAGGGGCATTCTACCTCTGAGCTACACTTTCAGCCTTATTTTATAGTTTATTTTGAAACTAAATTACTGTGTATTAGCCTTGAACCTGTGATTCTCCTGTCTCAGCCTTTCAAGTGCTGGGATTAATCTTACTGATTTTTGATTCAAACATTGGAGAAGCTAAAGTTTTCTTTACAGTTGAATGATTTCTGAGGCATAAAGTTATATCACATTGTGAAAGCAAGCTTACAGAATTTTTCTAGTTTCCTTCCTTTATTCAATCATCATGGCACTCAAATGTGTACCAAGATTGGAGTGGGTACTCTAAAAATAGTTCAGTTCCTACTATGCATGCACGCCCATGTTACTGGGGATTGAATCCAGGAGCATTCTGTCTCTGAGCTGCACCCCCAGACGTTTTTATTTTCTGTTTTGAAACAAGATCTCATTAGGTTGTTTCGAGTCTTGCTGCATTGCTGAGGCTATCCTTGAACCTACTATCTTCCTTTCTTGGCCTCCAAAGTACTGGGATTGCAGGCATGCACTATCAGGCCTGGCTTTATTTTTTAATCGTGAAACAGGTTTCATTTACCTTGTGCGGGTCTCAAACCCCCAGTCCTTCTGGTTTCAGCCTCCCAAGAAGTGGGATTACAGGTGTGCGCCACCACACCCAGCTCTACCAAATTTTTAAAGCACCTTAGATATTCGAGACACTGCGATGGTAAAGTTACACTCTGCCTAAAAAAAAAAAAAAAAAAAAGTATCAAAAGAGGCAGGAACTGTTGATTGCTTAATCAGTCACATTTTAAAAGTCATCAGCATTCCATGAAAAAGTTCTAGCCAGTAGAGTTTGGACACAGAAATTTTCTTCCTTCCTCAAAAACATTTTTGGTTTCCTAATGTTTCCAGCTTCCTGCTCTGGCGCTCCTAGGGGCCTCTGCCAGCCTCTACAGTGGCCTGAGTGGCCAGTCTCTAGGGAGCCCAGTGAACACTACTCTAGGTGTTCCTTCTCACATTCTCTTCCATGTCCCTTTCTTGCTTCCCTCTGACAGGTGGCCTCCAGTCTCAAGGACTGCACGTGTAAAGAATGCTGCCCCACAGCCCTGATTTCATTCAGTTTGTTTGTGGGTCCTGACCAGTACTTTCCCAGTCCCTGTAGCCTCTGCTTTGCCCACTCTCCTGCGAGGATGGGTCTGTGTGTGTGATGTTTCTGGAACCCCTTCTCTTGCCTTCATCCCTAGGCCTTCATCTAGCCCTTCTACAACCCAGTCATTTGCAGCCTGTTCTCTGCATCCAGTCTCATTCCTTTGCTGATCTGTTGTTTGCAGTTTCCAGTTTAATCATAAAATGCTGTGTTTTTGCAGACAGTCTCTCTGGTCCCTCAGAAACATTTAAATACCTCCCTGTTGCCACAAAGGAAAACCTGAACGTGTGTGTGTGTGTGTGTGTGTGTGTGTGTGTGTGTGTGTGTTTTGCGGTGTTGGGAATTGAACTTAGAGCCCTGAACCCAGAGCCTTGTATGCGCTAGGCAGGTGCTCTACCATTGAGCTGTACCTCCAGCCCAGCCAAAACTTACTAGATCTTACTCACAGGCTGCTGTGTCCAGAGCCTGCCCTGCTCTCCAGAGGCTGTGCTCATTACCCCACCTCCTCCCACAGCTGGTGCCCTTGGGTCAGTGCTTGTGCTTGGCCGTCTCTGGAGGCCTTCAACTCCTTCACGGAGCCCTGGTAAGCCAGCCGTTGTTTTCAAGGCACTGCTGATGGTCACTGGCCGACTTGTTCATTTGACACTTAGTTCATTAAGCTACTGCTATGAAAGACTACTGTTTTGCTCACTGTGAGGAATGGATTGCAGACAGCCAGGAGGATGCATCTGTACTGGCAGGACACTTACCTAGCCCCCCCCCCCTGGGTTCGGGGTCTTATTGTTTTGTGTCTACTAGATCCTAAGTGTAAAGTCAGAGACCAGGGCCTGCACAGTTTTGTTTACATTTTTTTAAAAAATCACCAGCAGCCAGCAAGTGTTCTGCACAGAAATTTCTCATTTTATTTGTTTTGTCTTATTTTGATTAAGTTCTGTACATTCCCATTTTAGCTTAGCATGAGTTATAACATTAAAATTAAGGTAAAAATCCTTGGATGTAATGTCATCAGTGGAATTATAAGACTTAATTAGAGATTACTTGAGAAACTGCTTTCTCCTTAGATCAGCCCTGCTCATGTTAACTTTCCTGCTTTTGTCTTCAGTCTGCATGAAGAAATCAGTGATTTTTACGAGTACATGTCTCCAAGGCCCGAGGAGGAGAAGATGCGGATGGAGGTGGTGAGCAGGATCGAGAGTGTGATTAAGGAGCTCTGGCCCAGTGCTGATGTGAGTCCCTTCTAGGCCTTGGGTGAGGTTTTTGTCCTTGGGATGGAAGCTTACCTGCTGGTGTTTTATGTAGAGACCTTACATGTACTGTAAGTGCTCTTGTATAGAGTTATGGTCTAATTAAAATTTAAAGGCAAATAATTTTCTGTAGCCTTTAGAATCTAGGGTTTGGTAATTATTTTCATTGTCTCGGATGCCTTACTTTAAACCTTTTATATTCAGTGCTGAGTAGCAACTACTAAAAGAGAACAAAATTTAGGAATTATTAGTATAAAGAGAAGGTAAATCACACCTCAGTGTAATATATTGTTGGATATGATTTATTAAAACCCTATTACTGGCTGGGAATGGTGGCACACATCTGTAATCCCAGCACTTGGAAAACTGAGAAAGAAGGATTGCAGGTTCAAGACCAGCCTCAGCAATTTAGCAAGACCCTGTTTCGAAACAAAAAATAAAAAGGGCTGGGGGTGTGACTCAGAGGTAGAATGCCTCTGGGTTCAATCCCCAATACCACAAAACAAAACCCTATTACTATTTTGATCCAACTTGCCAGTATAAACACTGTAATTGTTTATAGCTGAAAATGTCACATAGGACTTTCTTTTTTCATTTGAAGTTCACTTTCTTAGGCAAACAGAGGTCCCCTTTGTGTGTGTGTGTGTGTGTGTGTGTGTGTGTGTGTGTGTGTGTGTGTTTTACAGGGGATCAAACCAGAAGCATTCTGCCTTTGAGCTACACCCCAGCCCTCTTTTTTTCTTGTTTTTGAAACAAACAGGGTCTCACTAGGTTACTGAGAATCTCGATATATGGCTGGGACAGAATAGAATGGCAGCATCTATGTTAACTATAGTCTGCTTAATAGAAATTCATGTTGTATTTTTACTCTTTTATACTTTAAAAATCTCTACAGTGTTATGTATGAAAAAATAGTATTATTTACTTTTTCTTTTCCTGCAAACTTGAAGATCGAACCCAGAACCTCAACTTAGTAGGCTAGCTCGCTACCCTTGAGTCACATCCCCCAGGGCCATTCTGCTTCTGAGCTATGCCTCCAACCCTAGTTTATTTTTTATTTTGAAACAGGGTCTCACTAAGTTGCAGAGGGCCTCCTTAAGTTGCTGAGACTGGCTGCAAACCTTTGATCTTCCTGTCTCAGCCTCTCAAGTACTAGGATTGCCTGGGTCACCACACCCAGCTTGGGTATTATTTCTTAAATCAATGCATAGCCATCATTTATCTTATTTTGCTTGAGTTGCACTGTTCTCTGTGGACTGAGATAGAATGTGCTGGGTTTTATCCTTCGACTTGATGTCATAAGCATAGCTCCTGATGTTCCCTGTGGTGTTGGCCCATTAGGCCAGCCCTTGTTTGACCCTCAGTTAGGGATCTTTGAGAATAGAGAACAAAGATGAAGGATTTGTGATTATGCCCAGATTACAGGGGAACATTAGTGACCCAAATATTACTTTTGAAAGTTTTCTATTTTAATCTATATGCTTCATATTTGAATCTGATATATTGAAATTATATTATAAATGTCTTCCTGCGAGACACAGAATCCTCACTTAATGAAAGTATGGTGTTAGGTTTTTGCTCTTGTAATGCTAAGGAAAACCAGTAGAGGGTAGCAAAAGCATGCACTTCTCCATAGCATTGTGCATTTTCTGATGCCTTTATATAATAACTTCTTTTTCTGTTTCAGGTTCAGATATTTGGAAGTTTTAAAACTGGCCTATATCTACCTACTAGGTTAGTATATTTATGAAGCTTTCAAGGGATTGTAGGATTGTACATTTTTTTAGAGTATATTTAGACAGTTGAATGTATAAGAGTATAAACAAAACATATATGAAAAATTCATATATATATATATATACACACAAAAAAAAATATATAGCATATATATGAAACAAATTTACCTAAATTTTATTTGAACTGCCTTAAAGTTGAATGTAACTTCTGGTCATCTTATCAAGACTGAGATGATACAAAGAAATATAAAAGGGAGCACATAGCAAAGGAATCAATTAGTTACTGATTTTAGAAATTGACCACCCTTCAGAGGGCTGCTCAGCCCCATGACCTAACCCACTGACACAGGGGTTAAAGGAGTATCATGATTGTAGTGTGGAGCTGATTGTACTCAGCAGTGTGACATATCCCTCCCTCTTTATGAAGAACTCATTCAAAGTAGCTGTGGTTTCAGCATCCTTACCCCAACATTCAGGCCACAAAACTCTCCTCTGAGGAGGAGGCCATTTCAGTCTTCTCTAAGGAAGACTTTCCTGACCCACAGCCTGGAAGGACCCCTTAGGATCCCTTTTGAGGATGGTAATATTTCCATCATGGGTGAGTCCTTGCTTTCTAAGAATTGAAATAACATGGTCTTTTCAAAGAAAAAACATTGCATTGTATTTTTTCATTTGAACTTAATTTCATGTACTTTCTCCCCACTTAAAAGTGTATAAAAGCAGATAGATCCTAGCAATTTCCATTCTTCCAAGTACTGTGCTGCCCTACAACATTCAACTTCAAGTTCATTAGTATTTTTCTTTATTAGGTTCTAAGCTTTAACTAAGCCCCCAAATCACTCTATATTAAAAAAATCATTTAATTATATAAATAGTTAATATATTTACCTTAGATTTGAAAAAGGCATAAATAAAAATAAATAAAGTAAAAATAAATAAAAATAAAAATAAAGGCAAGTGAAAAGTCTTAATCCCAGCCCTGCCCCATGTTCTCCTTCTTGGAATAGCCACAGATGCCAGTTTCTCACATATCCTTCCATAGATACTGTGTACATTGTGTGTGTGTGTGTGTGTGTGTGTGTGTGTGTGTGTATGTGTATGTATGTGTACACACACACAATGGTAGCAGGCTAGATACACTGCTCTGCAACTTGTGTTTTGCACTTGATATTTCTAAATCTTAATCTCATCCAGATAGCAAACTTAAGTATAGTGTCAGAGACAGTTATGAAAAAGAAATATTGACTAGTATTTTTGAGGTTTTACTTCTTTCAGAATCACCCATTTCCTGCGGCCTGAGTTGTGTGAAGTGACTGAGAGGAAGAGGTTGTTAAGATGATCCACCTCCACTTCCCCTCTAAAACCATCATCACCAACACATTAGTCTTCAGTGGGCAGGAAGGAAAATAGATTGTTCCTGTACTAACTTGAAATCTAGACATGCAGATGTCACTTAAGACAGGTGCAGTTGCTTGCTTTTTCAACCTCTTTCCTGTGTGTTCTCTTTGTTCAGTGACATCGATCTTGTGGTGTTTGGGAAGTGGGAGAACCTACCCCTCTGGACCTTGGAAGAAGCCCTGCGGAAACACAAAGTTGCAGATGAGGATTCAGTGAAAGTTCTAGACAAAGCAACTGTAAGTTCTTCAAATTTCTAGTTATATTTACATGTAGAACTTTAATTTTGGTGAGTAGAGTTGGGTTGTGAATCAGTGATTCTTTGATTTTGTGAATGCCATAAAGCTTGTACATAAAAAGTGTTCCATGAAACAAATTAACTTGTTTGGCTATGCATTAATTTAAGAAGTAATACCCAAAAGAGCTGGTGTGGTGGCGCACGCTTGTAATCCCAGCATTCGGGAGGCTGAGACCGGAGGATTCGGGTTCGAGGCCTACCTCAGCTACCTAGTGAGGCACTCCACAACTTAGTGGACTTGGTTTCAAAATAAAGAATAAAAAATAGGCCTGAGGATATAGCTTGGAGGTAGAATGCCCCTGAGTTCAATCGCCGTACCGCAAAAAAAAAAAAAAAAAGAAGTAATACCCAAAGCTGAGTGTGGTGACCCAGGCAATCCTAGTACTTGAGAGGCTGAGACAGGAGGATCAAAGGTTTGCAGCCAGCCTCAGCAACTTAAGGAGGCCCTCTGCAACTTAGACCCTGTTTCAAAATAAAAAATAAACTACGGTTGGCCCTGGGTTCTATCCCTAGTACCCCCAAAAAAGGGGGGGCTGGGGGATGTGACTCAGTGGTAGCATGCTAGTTGAGGCTCTGGGTTCGATCTCCAAGTTTGCAGGGGAAAAAAAAAAAAAAAAAGAAAAAGTAAATAATACTTCTTTTTCATACATAATACTGTAGAGATTTTTAAAGTATAAAATAGTAAAAATACAACATGGATTTCTATTAAGCAGACTATAGTTAACATAGATGCTGCCATTCTGTCCTGTCTTACATTCTTGAAAAAAAAAATGAGATTTTGTAAATCAAATCACATTATATATATATATATATATATATATATGGATGGAACCCAGGGGCATTCTACATCTGAGCTACACCCCCAGTCCTATTTATTATTCTTTATTTTGAAACAGAGTCTCACTAAGTTGCGGAGAGCCTCACTAAATAGCTAAGGCTGTCCGTGAACCTGTGATGATCCTGTCTCAGCCTCCCAAGTACTGGGATTACACGTGTGCACCACCAAGTCCAGCTCAAATCCCATTTTAACCACAGCAAGAACGGCCATTAAAGAATTTTCATGAAGCCAGGCATAGTGGCACACACCTGTAATTGCAGCTACTTGAGAGACTAAGGAGAATTGAAAGTTTGAGGCCAACCTGGACAACTTAGAAGACCTTGTTTTCAAAATAAAAAGGGCTGGGGGTGTAGTTTGGAGGTAGAATACTTCTGGGTCCAATCAAATAAATAAAATACCAATAAAATAAATAAAAAGGACTGGGGTTGTAGCTCAGTGGTGGAATGCTTATATAGCATGTATGAAGCCCTGGGTTCAGTCCTTCAGTCCTTAGCCCTGCAAAAAAAAAAAAAAAAAGAAAGATGATGAAGACAGCAAGAGTGGATCTATTGATTTGCCTTACCATGGTAATGATAACTTCAATGTATCTATCAGGGTAAATATATCAAAATATCAATGCTCTACACCTTAAATACATACAATAAATAATAACTAAGTTGTTTGCACACCCAAAGAAGCAAACACATTTCTCAATAGATAGAAATTAGAAATTGTGTAGGTTAAATACTAAATGTAAGGTATCTGTACAAAGCAGGTTAACTATGGTAGTGTTCTCATTCAGAATACTCAAGAGAAGGGTGGAAACCAAGCCCAGTAACCTTCCCCCTTCTGGCTTTATCATTTAATTTGGGTAAGGAATTTTAACCTTCCCTTTCTTCTCTCTGCAGGTACCTATTATTAAATTAACAGATTCTTTTACTGAAGTGAAAGTTGATATCAGCTTTAATGTTCAGAATGGTGTGAGAGCTGCGGACCTCATCAAAGATTTTACCAAGGTCAGAGACGCTGTAGTGTCTGTACTGTGAAACTTTGTATTCTTTATATTACGAAATGTAAATGTAACTTACCAGTCTGTTGTGTTCTGATACCGTTTGTTTTGCGCAGGAACCCAAGGCCTCCTGCATACTAGGCAATTGTTCTACCACTGAGCCACGCGTCCAGGCCTACCAGTCTAGTTTTATATAGATTGAACAATGCTATATACTTTCGTGTGCACTTGTTTTGATTTCCTTGAATCTGTTTGTAATGATCAGTAATTATAATGTGACCTCAAGTATGAATTAAAGGTTCAGAATGCTTTTAAAGAGATTCTCTGCTCTGGATCCTTTGCTTAGATCATGCTGTGTAGTTGATTGCACTCTGTTTTTAATCTCCTAGAGTTCAGATTAAGAACCTGCCTAAAGAGCCTTTTCTTGATTTTCAATCCCCTACGTCATCTTTGAGGTAGTCCCTGCAGGTTCCCTTACTTTCATCTTGAAGTAATTTTATTTGTTTGTTCTGTTTTCTTCCAAAATAGGGAAGATAGTTTTCATTCATTCACAATCCTTTTCTTTAATAGCTCTATAGTTCTTGCCATTTTTTAAGAAAAAGTATTATTTTGTAAACTATATTCTCATGTAAATATGCAGAGGACAGAAAATCAGAAAAAGAAAAGAAATATTATTTTGATGCCCCTCTTTTGGAGGTGATATGTATATAAATTTTCTTTTTCTCAAAAAGACATTTTTAAAATTGAAAATAATATGCATGATAACATATAACTATAAAAGACAGTGAAGAGCAAGTCACCTTTATGTCTTAGAAGCTTAGATCAGTTGTTTTTGTTTTTTTGTATTGGGGATTGAACCCAGGGACATTCTATAGGCCTCTGAGCTACACCCCCAGTCCTATTTATTAGTCCTATTTATTATTCTTTCTTTTGAAACAGGGTCTCACTAAGTTGCGGAGAGCTGAGCTCAGTAAGTAGCTGAGGCTGGCTGAGAACCTGCGATCCTCCTGTCTCGGCCTCCCAAGTACTGGGATTACAAGTGTGCGCCACCACACCTGGCTTCATCATATTCTATAAAACTGATATAAGGCCAGGCATGGTGGTGCACGCTTGTAATCTCAGTACTTTGGGGGCTGAGACAGGAGGATCACAGGTTCACAGCCAGCCTCAGCTACTTAGTGAGACCTTCTACAACTTAGTGAGACCCTGTTACAAAATAAAGAATTAAAAATAGGGCTGGTACCTTGGAGGTAGAATGTCCCTGGGTTCAACTCCCAGCACCACAAAACAAACAAACAAATAGAATATGATGTCATTAACCTTTTTGGATTTTTTTTTTCATTTGTTATTTATCCTTTTGAACTTTTTAAGCAAAAAGAATGGCTCACTAAATGCTTTTCTTATACCTTTTTTTTGTGTGTGTGGTACTGGGGATTGAACTCAGGGGCAATCTACCTTCGAGCTATACCCCCAGCCCTGTTTTTTATTCTTTATTTTGAAACAGGGTCTCACTAAGTTGTGGAGTGCCTCACTAGGTAGCTGAGGCTGGCTGCGAACCCGGATCCTCTGGTCTCAGCCTTCCAAATGCTGGGATTACAAGCATGCGCCACCACACCCGGCTTTTTTTTTTTTTTTTTTTTTTTTTTTTTTTTTTTTTTTTTTTTTTTTTTTGCGGTACTGGGGATTGAACTCAGGGGCATTCTACCTCTGGGCTACACACTCAGCCCTATTTTTTATTCTTTATTTGAAACCGAGTCTTGCTAAGTTGTGGAGTGCCTCACTAGGTAGCTGAGGCAGGCCTTGAACCCGAATCCTCCGGTCTCAGCCTCCCGAATGCTGGGATTACAAGCGTGCGCCACCACGCCCGGCTACACACCCGGCTTCTTATACCTTTTTTTAACTTAATATTTTGGAGGTTTTTTTTTTTTTTTTTCCCACGTCAGCCTGTCCAGCCTTGCTTCATTCTTTCTGTTGGCTATACAGCAAGTAATTCTTTCTCAGAATCCATCAGACTCAATTCATAGTTCCTACAAAAAGCCTTTAATTGACCATATATCTTTTTTTTTTTTTTTGCATAGAGGATTGAACCCAAGGACATTATACCTCAAGATTCACACCTCCAGCCTTTTTTTTTTTTCCCCTGTATTTTGTATAGAGAATTGAACCCAGGGGCATTTTACCTCTGAGCTACACCCCAGCCTGTGTTTTGTTGTTGTTGTTGTTATTGTACTGGGGATTGAACTCAGGGGCATTCTACCTTTAAATTACACCCCAGCCTTTTTTATTTTTTGTTTTGAAACAGGGTCTCACTAAATTGCAGAGGCTAGCCTTGAATTTGCAATCCTCCTGTCTCAGCCTACCAAGTATTGGGATTATAGGCATGTGCCACTTACCTGGCTCTGTGTGTGTGTGTGTGTGTGTGTGTGTGTGTGTGTGTGTGTGGTGCTGGAGAGTGAACCCAGGGGCATTCTACCTCTGAGCTATACCTCTAGCCCTGTTTGTCATACGTCACACATGAATATCATATAGTCAGGCATGCCTGACTATATGATATTCATGTGTGACGTATCACAAACAGGCATGACTATATGATATTCATCAGGGTCTCACTAAGTTGTAGAGGGCCTCATAAGTTGCTGAGGCTGTTACCATTGTAAGGACTAGCTTAATGCCCCTGCCTAGAGCTATTACTGATACAGGAATTCATAGAAAATATAATTTTATTTCTCTTTCAGAAATATCCTGTATTGCCATACTTGGTTTTAGTATTGAAACAATTCTTATTACAGAGGGACCTTAATGAAGTATTTACAGGTGGAATTGGTTCTTACAGTCTCTTTTTAATGGCAGTCAGTTTTCTTCAGGTAAGTCATATGGGTATACCATGCTAGTGTATGGTACACTGAGAGTAAAAAAGATAAATCAGCTGGAAAAATATTTTGGGAAAAATTTAAAGCAAGCCTTATTGGAATATTCTTTTTTTTGTTTTTTGGGGTTTTTTTTTGCGGTACTGGGGATTGAACTCAGGGGGATTCTACCTCCGAGCTATACCCCCAGCCCTATTTTGTATTCTTTATTTTGAAACCAAGTCTCACTAAGTTGCGGAGTGCCTCACTAGGTAGCTGAGGCTGGCCATGAACCCAGATCCTCCGGTCTCAGCCTCCCGAATGCTGGGATTATAAGCGTGCACCACCACGCCCGTGGAATATTCTTGATTATTTATGGCTTTTTTATAATTTGGCAGATACATACTTAAATGGTCTTGGGAATGAATATTTAACTCCCATATGTATTGTACTATTTTTGAGACTGCACTGTAGTTTTTAACATGCAAAGGTATAGCCTGATTTCTAATTGTAAATGGTGATATAAATGCCTTCTGCTCCTTGGGTAAGAGCAGTTAGTGTCTTAGTTTTAGTCTCTTGTGTTCGTGTGGTATGGGCTGCCACTTGCCAGTTTCTGCTGGAGTCAGAATGACTTCCCCAATATGGTGGGCCAGGCCAGTCCTATCAGCAGCTGGGGCAGCCATCAAATTCAGCCTTGCTGACTGTCTCCACCAGCTGTGTACCCATGGGATTGTTGGATAGTTTTATCTAAAATAGCAGTCTTGTCTGTTATTACCCCTTTGTCTACTGGCTATGCTAAACAAAATTATAATATTGCTTATAAGTTAGGATGTTAACCCCTCCCTGATTAGAGAAAATCCAAATTAATTCTTCCTTTTTTTTTTCTTTTTAGTTACATCCCAGGGAAGATGCTTGCATCCCCAATACAAACTATGGTGTTCTGTTAATAGAATTTTTTGAATTATATGGACGACACTTTAATTATTTAAAGACTGGTATCCGGATAAAGGATGGTGGTTCATATGTGGCCAAAGATGAAGTACAGAAAAATATGCTAGATGGCTATAGACCATCAATGCTTTATATTGAAGATCCTTTACAACCAGGTATTAAAATTAGGTAAATTTGTGGGTGTTCAGAGAGGGTGTTATCATAAGTCACTGTTCTTTAAACTCTCTTTAGATGAAAAAATGCAGGATAACTTCTAAATGTAATATGTGTGTGTGTGTGTGTGTGTGTGTGTGTGTGTGTGTGTGTGTTACCGGGGATCTACCTCTGAGTTACACCCTATTTTTTATTTTATTTTATTTATTTATTTATTTTTTTGTGGTACTGGGGATTGAACTCAGGGGCATTCTACCTCCAAGCTATACCCCCAGCCCTATTTTTTTATTCTTTATTTTGAAACCGAGTCTCACTAAGTTGCGGAGTGCCTCACTAGGTAGCTGAGGCTGGCCGCGAACCCGGATCCTCCAGTCTCAGCCTCCCGAATGCTGGGATTACAAGCGTGCGCCACCACGCCCGGCTCTCCTATTTTTTATTTTAAAAAGGGGTCTTGCTAGGTTGCTGAGTGTTTCACTACTTGCTGAGGCTATCATAAAACCTGTGATCCTCCTATCTCATCCTCCCAAGTACTAGGATTACAGGCATATGCCACCAAAGCCAGCTTAATTGTAGTCATTTTTAAAATCAAAATGTTTCATCAACCAACATACTGAAGTACACCTTCTAGACTTCCACATGAGTTGAGAATAGAATCCTTTTGACCCTAAAAGCCAAATAGAATAGGTCTTCACAGTTTGGGTGGATTCCGTGTGCATCACCAGTTGGGCAGCCATTTCCTTTTTCTTGGGTCTTCATTAATGGGAATTCCAACCAGTTGTCAGTCAGGGCTTTAAGGAGATAATTTTGAGATACTTAAAAAGCAGTGAGCATGATACTCTGTGGCTGAATTCAGGAGCAAAAGGGTTCAAGGAGATTGTTTTTTCAGACTGCTTCTTTCCTCTGGTTTTGCATAGTCCCCTGCACTTTTTTCAGCCTTGTGTTGGTTTGACAGCAAACAGAAAATGAATTCCTTCCATGTTTTTATGAAGTTATATTGGGTGCTTGTATCGTAGTTTTTCTGTGCAATAATTTTCTTGATATAATCCTAAAATACTTAGATTCTGCATTATCAGATTTTAGTGGAAGTGCTTTTAGTCATTTGCTTTAATGTGTAATTTTGAAACTGAGTAAGAAAAAGGAATAAGGAGGTATAATAATTGCCTAGGATCCCTTTTCTGGCTTATTGAGCTTCCTTATAAACAATAATAGTTCTATGTGTTTATTCATTGAGAGAATACTCATTTGGGAGCCTACTTTATGCAAAGGCATTATGCAGAGGACATGAAGATTTTTCAGTAAGATAGTCCTTGCTTTTTATGTATACAGCTAATAAAAAAACAAAACAAAAAAATCCCCAAGGCATTTCTAATTCAGCTTGGTTTACTTCTTACGAAAGGATAGGCAGCGATTTCTTTTGTTTGCAGGTTGTTTATCTATGTGATAGGAGAATCCTTGTTGGGCCAGAATACATTTAGGCAGTTTATATCCCGTAAGAAAGTACTGGTTACATATTCAGAGACTGTGGAGCCAAGAGAGAGGCTGATAGCTGAGCTTCTGGGTGCAAGGCTAGTG
The DNA here is from genome assembly GCA_004027655.1 of Graphiurus murinus. Classification (NCBI taxonomy): domain Eukaryota; kingdom Metazoa; phylum Chordata; class Mammalia; order Rodentia; family Gliridae; genus Graphiurus; species Graphiurus murinus. Next base: position 53,257 of record PVLC010009453.1, read on the forward strand.
TGGCAGCTATTGCCCTCATTCTCCTAGAAGAGGGCTTGTCAACATTTAATTAATATTAGGCAGTGGTCAAGCTACTACTTTACGTATGCATTTCTTTTAAAGGTAATGATGTTGGAAGGAGTTCATATGGGGCTATGCAAGTGAAACAGGCCTTTGATTATGCCTACGTTGTTTTGAGCCATGCTGTATCGCCAATAGCAAAGTACTATCCCAACAACGAAACAGAGAGGTAAATGCTTAGCTAAAGTCAGTTCATTGTGTCAAAATTGGATGTAGCTTCTTCAAATTAACGTACACCCTCATTTTTGTTTCTTTTTTAAACACATACAGCATATTAGGTAGAATAATTAGAGTAACGGATGAAGTTGCCACATACAGAGATTGGATATCAAAGCAGTGGGGCTTGCAGAACAGGCCTGAGCCTTCATGCAATGGTAAGATCATTTTCGTTGATTGACTGACTTGAGTCCTAGTGGCTTTTCTGTGTTGTATGTATTTAATGGGAAGAAACGTTTTCCAATCTTTTGCCACTCTTTCAGGAAATGGTGTTACCTTGATAGTAGATACTCAGCAGTTAGATAAATGTAATAATAATCTGTCTGAAGAAAATGAAGCCCTTGGAAAATGTAGAAGTAAAACTTCGGAATCTCTTAGTAAACACTCTTCAAACTCTTCATCAGGTCCAGTGTCGTCCTCTTCTGCCACGCAGTCCAGCTCTAGTGACGTTGTAAGTATGAAAGACACAGCCTTTTGAAACTTGAGTGCTACAGTCTCTTGCTGGGGTTCACTCTGTCCTGAGGACTAAGACTGTTTCCTTCCTTTTCTTCTTTTCCTTTTTTTTTTTTTTTTTTT